>JAJLWT010000025.1:0-170881 GCA_030570835.1 Suhomyces tibetensis
GAACCCCGGTCTACCACGCGACAAGCGGTAATTCTAGCCACTAAACTATCACGGACTTGTTGAGTGATAGTTTTGACTTGTGTATACAGCCCGTTATTTACAGGGTTAATTTTCCTACTATTCACAACATTAGCATCCGACGTACTTACATATTACTTACATCATATATTCCAGAATGTTACAGAGTCTTAGATACCACTATATAAATGACAATACCTCCCGAGATTCTTTGGAAGGTGAAAGTTTATACACATATAGTAGTACATTACATGAGAATATCAGTACGCTAACACATTTATAACCATGCCATGACTATCTAAGAGATAACTATCCTGCCAACTTATTGTCTGCATGGTATACTCCAGATGTTATGTTTCACATCCCCTCGTTGTAGTCTCACATTAGAGTACCAATTCTCATCATGATCCATACGACAGCACCATGCCAATAATGAGAAGACATTCCTTTTAGGTATACAGCTATCTATATGGCTCCTTATTTGCATGATTGTTGCTGAAGTGTTGCAATCTCTACCGCTTACGAACGGCTGAAATGCAACATCCCACATTTCGTCATTCAATGTCATCCTATACAAACCTCCCCCACAACCCTGAGTCGATTTTGACATAAACAGCGCGATCGTGAATAGGTTAACCACAAAATCTACTGTTGCAAAGACAAAGTGAATCAAATTCTTGGCACCAGCATATACATGTTCATTCAACAAAGCACCCATACACTCATCAAATAGCATCGCTGCCAATCTTCCTAGTTGATAAATATGACGGTAGTATATAAAGGCCCTACCTGCAACCACCTTATCCCATCTTTCGTTTGATCTCTTCTCCACTGACCCTCCAGTTGATAATTCTGGACTGTCCCCCACCTTAAGTCCAGCTAACGTATTATTAACCAACCTCTTGTTACCAGACTGGTTGCTATAACTTAAATTGTTTAAGGCAGTGTATTTTATATCAGTTATAACACCTGCGCATATACCCTGACTTTCTCCCCTCCCCTCATTATTAAGTACGCCAGACGTGTTAGTTTTAGCATCACACGTGTTGTTGCTCAGTATAGTGCTGTTTTGCAATGTTGTGTTGGCACCACATAGGCAGGTAAGTATTAAAAAAGGAAGAAGGTATAACATTCAAGTCGTTTCAATTTCAGTTTGACAGTTTGGCCGTATTTTTACAACAATTATTGCGGATACAAGACCTTTATGAATAGGAATACAGATCCAGTTTTTAAGTTGTGATTAGTTCTAAATCGACAATTCGTATTAATGAAAAGTGTTGCAGACTTTGCAGACTTTTCATGTCGCAAGAGCAGAAAACGAGAGTTCAGAAAACGAGAGTTCAGAAATCCTAACACAAAGCATATTCAATAGTCCAGGTATCATATTACTCAAAATAATTAATCATATTGATCCCGTAAGCGTTGTAAAGGGCTAAAGTTGGTTCTCAGGCGTTCTCAGGGGGGTTTTATACTGTTTAAATAAACCATTCAGCGTCGATTTTTGACTTGATTAGCTGCTTTGCTTCTTGCAATCAGGTACAGTACGTTACTAGTAGCAGACCTACTCGGTAAATAGATCCAAGCAAAGCTCATATTCACAATTGTATTCCCTATCTATGGATAGTGAACAGTAGAAATTAGGTGCTTAAGAAGATGAAATTTCGCAACCATCTAGCTCATATTTTGCAAACTTTTCTATAAAGTACATAAATCGAGATATAAGTTGTAAGACTCCGAGCAATAAACTCCATCATGTGCTACAAGATTCAACTACGGGCAAAATTGATTGAAGTAGGTATGTATTGAAACATCTCGACCCCTATAGTTAGGACCATGCTCTTTGGAATCTAGTTCAAAACATGATGATGTTGCCTATGTGAATAAGGTTGGGTCCCCGCAATTTGCTATTTCCATTTTATGCCAGGACATATCGGAGGTGACAATTTTCTGCACTAACACAAATTCGAATGTTGCATATTGGAACCTGCATTTGGGAGGCGCTAGTTTACAATTAGAACAAGAACCAAGCCCACTGAGTATAGACATACAGCCTTAACAGAGTCATCCATAGTGAATTAGAAGCCAGCGGATATATCTATCCATAAATTGAACATATAAATCGACTTGTGTAAAGAAAAGGAGTCTAGAAGTATTTATAGCGATTGGTACCCTTTTTCTGCATCAACAAGTGATTGAAATATATGTCGTCGTCTGTTCCAGTGACACATTTCAATTCTTCGTTGAATTCCAATGTTCCACAACCGTCTACCAAATCAGAAAAGTCAATACCAAGTACTAGTGATACAGGATCAATCTTGGCAAGACGAACCAGCCGTTCGGTACCGAAGCAAGATGAATTAATCACATATATCTTTCCTGATTTCAATGCTGCTTATTACATTCAAAAAGACTTCATTGCTCTCCTGGAATTCTACATGGTTGAAGAGACCGTTGTTTCTGGACTTGATATATATATGGTTGAGCAATGGGTCAATAGCAGAAAGATCGGTACGGTGGTCGCCACGTATACTGGTAATGTTGCATCGAAAATTAATGTCATCAAATTTACTATAAGAAAAAAACCATCAAAGTATTATCCTTTAAGATTACAAGAATATTTAAATGAATTGATGGCCAGCCACTCGAAAGTGAAAAGAATGGATGAGAAGGTCTCGAAAACGTCAAGTCGAAGTAATAGTATTGGTCAAGGAATAGATGCAAGTACATCTCATTTGCAAGTAAATGATTTAGAAGGAAACATTGCTAAAAAAGATAACCCTACGAACGAAATCTGCTTTGTTACTAATTTATCTTCCTTGACTTCCAATTTGAACTTAATTCCAATATTAAATGGTGATTCAAGAACTATAATGAACCATTTTGTTATTAATTCTAATTTAAAAAAATTACAATGTGGTGGAAGATCTTTATATTTGACCACTGAAAAGATTTCAGATGCTAATGAAGACAAATTTAGACACATGTATAAAATCGACAATGTCAATATTCCAATCAAATTTGCAATTCGAGAATTGGTCAACATAATCCAAACTTCTTTGTTCTATTTTGATTTACTTGATGCCAAATATTGTGATGGTTTACTATGTAACAAGACAGAAGAAGCTATTCTTAACTGGTGGAACTTGATTGGGTTACCCCACTTCAACATTAGGCCGAATCCAAAAAATGGCGTGTTGCCGTCAAGATCAGTCGCCGCCATCATAAGTTTGATTATCAGTGTAAAGTTGAGGTTACAATTGATCGGAGGATGTGATGTACCTAAAGACCCCTTTGATTTCGAAAATTTCATGCTTTCAATAGGACAATTTCAAAAACAGTATAAGTTAGAAAAAAGAAGAAAATTGGATTTAGAAACATTAAACAAGTTGTTCACAATCACAAATTCCAGATTGCTTCCTGACAAATATAAAACTTATTATCCAACTAACAATGTTATGGACAAATATTATGATCACCCAATCCAAGACCAAGACCAAGACCATGTAACCTCCCCGATAAGTCTAAGCTCCAGAAAAAACAAAAGTTACTATAGTAAAGAATTCAAGAAATTAACAAATGTCGTTAAGAACACAGTGCAAGACCATATTACTGCTTCAAATAGAGATATTGACGATATGTCGAACGGAAAATCAAGTGGAACTAGAATTAGAAACCGTATTGCAAAATTAGCGGAAAATATCAGTCCTTTAGATGTTGAAACATTGGATTTGGAACTTTTCGTAAGACATTATATTACCGGAAAATCGTTAATTACCCTATTCCATGGTATTAACAATGCGAAGGCCTTTGGAGTCCAAGATGATGGTCATATCATGCATCTGGCCCATCATCGACATCGTCACAGAAATCAAATTGGAACAGTTCCCGACAATCTACTTTCAAGACAATATAATTTTATAAGTTTGAAAGATAAGATTAGCAGTACACAAGCCAATAATGGACTTGGAAACAATGCCTCAAATACTGATCTTTCCAGATATTATCGTGGTTTCAATAAGATGAGAATAGGACTCCTGAACAGAAAGAACATCTTAACATCCAATTCGTCAAAAAAAAGTCAGTTTGGATTACCGGATCAAAATGCTCTAGGTTCACATTTGAACCTTGAACACTTGAGAAGCGAAAATGGAGATATTAAGGATTTTTACGGTGGTAATTCTATGGTTGACTCATTGCTTCAAATCCCTGGAGATGGGGAATCCTTTGATGGAGAAAAACCAAACTCACTTCATTCTACAGGTGTAACTACATGTTCCAAGGGAAAGAATGATAAATGTGATGACACTTTAAAATTGTTCCAAAACAACTTGAATAGAAGAAATTCATATCCGTATACTGATGCCAATCTCAATGTTTTGGAATTCACAAGAAAAAGTATACAAGTTAAACCGCATGATTTCGAATTTGCTCATACAAGACAGAGAAGTTCGAGTTGTTCAGTTGTTGACGATCAAATTTTCAATAGGCCTGACTCTTCAATATTGTCGGTAGATAAACTTGGCTACAAGTATATTCAAACGATCAATGATCTCTTGCAATATGAAAATTTGAAAAATATGTATAAAATGGAAACACCACAAAATGAAGTTTCGATTATTTCGAATCACAACATTAGGAAGAAGTATAAACAATTGAATCTTGAATTGCTTAACCTCAAAAATAGCCAGCATCAAATGAACACTAACAAAACAAAGATCATCGATGAAGAGTTAACTCAAGACCTTGAATATAATATTAAAGAATTGAGTGTTGCAATTGATAGGTTATTCTATGAAACTAGAATTATTGTGAAAAGAATCAATGAATTGGATGATAACAGTAAAGTATTGGATGGTCAATTAAATACACAATGTGGTAATAAGCTTACTGGTCTTATTCTGACTTTAATTACTCTGAGAAAATTCAACAAGGTTTTCACTGATTGTCAAGAGAAACAGGATATAATACATCAATTGACTGGTAGCCAGGAATGTGCACAAGCTAAAAAGGATAAAGAAAATGATCCATTCAAATCGCACGAGGAAGAGAATTCGCCAAACATTTTCAAAATCATCATCATCTTTATTTATGATATGATAACTTTCATTTTTCAATTGTTTAAATTCGATGGTACGAATATGAATTTGGACAGAATTAGACATTCTTGGGTTAAGCTTGACCCAAATCGAAAAATTATTAACCAGGCGTATTCCTTTGTTGGGCGTGATCCATCAAGAGGTAGCGTTGCTTCGATAGAGACGAGCGGTTCATGGGATATCAATGATGCCCCGACATCATAAAATGCATTCAAAACTTCAATTCTTAGAAATTAAATCATGAATTCAACATCTTCATATATTGGTGAATTCTTGATTTAATTTCTTTATTAATAAATTTATCTGATCCTGATAGTATTCAGATTGCAATATTGTATTGGAATCATTTGTAGTTTTCATTATTTCTTGAATCAAATTCGTAACAGTTGCCATACTAGATTCCAATTCTATAATATTAGAGTCCAATTTGTTTTCGGTTGGTTCTAGAATATTTGTCGTAAAGCTTTCTAGGTTTCTTCTTGTACTTTCATCTTCTTCATTTCTTATTGAATCTTTAGATTCCAAGTACTCTTTAACAGTTTCCACGATATCCTGATTTTGGTCTACCAATTCTGTCAACTTGTCGGAAATAAACTCTTGACGCTGTATATCCATGACAATATCTAATCTTTTCCTTTCCAATTGATTAATAAGGATTTCGGAAGGATCTATTGAGGATTCTTCCAACGGATGAACATCTGTAGGATCCTTACATAATTCATCATATTGTTCCTTTGATACAACCTCTTTCGCTACAGTTTGTAACTTATTTATATATTCAGTGGATTCGTTCAATTGAACATTTAAAGACAGTATAAGGGAATTGATAGCCGATATTTCGTCGTAATTTTTATCCATGTGGGGTTATTTATAACTGATAGTACCTAGCAACATATAGATCTCAAAGTATATAATTGTTCTAATGATCTGTGCGGGTAACCCCCCAAATTCTTAACACGTCTCAACCGAACTTAACGATCTTGGATGTTTATCATTAAATAGATAGTTACTACGAAATATTATAATACATCAAAATGGTAGCAATTGGTAATGCCCATGATGATTTGATCCACGATGCAGTGTTGGACTACTATGGAAAGAGACTAGCAACAAGTTCGTCCGATAAAACAATTAAAATCTTTGAAGTTGAGGGCACTGAAAATTACAAATTGGTTACTACATTGACTGGTCATGAAGGCCCAGTTTGGCAAGTTGCTTGGGCACATCCAAAATTTGGATCTATATTAGCTTCCTGTTCTTACGATGGGAAAGCTTTGATCTGGAAAGAACAACCTGAAACTCAGCAATGGTCAATCATTGCTGAACACAGTGCTCACCAAGCGAGTGTTAACTCCGTCAGTTGGGCACCACATGAATTGGGTGCTGTATTGTTATGTGCATCATCCGATGGAAAAGTGTCTGTTGTTGATTTTAACGATGACGGGACTACGTCACATGTTATATTCGATGCCCACGCTATAGGTATTAACTCAGCATCTTGGGCTCCATTATCAAATACCAACTCTAAAGATGCCAATTCATTAAAGCAACAACGCAGATTTGTTACTTGTGGATCTGATAACTTGGCCAAGATTTGGAAGTTCGACATTAATAGCAACACATATGTTGAAGAAGCTAAATTAGAAGGACATACCGATTGGGTTCGTGACGTTGCATGGTCTCCATCTGTGTTAGTTCGTTCATACATTGCTACTGCTTCACAGGATCGTACTGTTTTAATCTGGAGTCAAGATTCAAATGGGAAATGGCAAAAACAGTTATTGACACAAGATAAATTCCCAGATGTCTGTTGGAGATGTTCTTGGTCATTATCTGGTAATATTTTGGCTGTTTCTGGGGGTGATAATAAGGTGAGTTTGTGGAAAGAAAACTTACAAGGAAAATGGGAATCTGCCGGTGAAGTTGATCAATAGTTATAATATAGATATTTATGATTTAAAGTCATTTTTACGTAGATTTAGAGAATTCCAAAAATTATGTACATGTATGCATTGATAATATTTAAAAGTCATTAATTAATTTAAAGCGATTATAATTCATTAATAGTGGCTTCGATGATTTTTTGAACATCTTGAGAAGCTTCATTGGCAGCCTCTAGGACCTCTTCATGACAAGCCATACCTTCATTTAAAGGTTTTGGATTTTCATCAAATGCACTTGGGGGTTTCTCACCTACACCTTCATTGGTAATCAAAGATAATGCTAAGACTTTCAATCCAGAATGACGAGCAACAATAACTTCTGGAACGGTAGACATACCGACTGCATCACCACCCATATTTCTAATCATTCTTACCTCAGCTCTACTTTCAAAAGTAGGACCAGCAGCAAAAACATAGGTTCCTTCGTGAATATTACGAGTAATTCCAAGGTCTTTTCTAGCTTTTGTTAAAAATAATTTTCTTAAATCATAATCGTAAGCATCAGACAATGGTTGGAATCTTGGACCAAAGGAGTCTAAATTTGGTCCTCTAAGAGGATGATAACCAGCCAAACCTGGGAGATTGATGTGATCATCAATAAGCATCAAGTCCCCGGGAACAAAACCTTCTCGCGTACCCCCAGCGGCATTGGTGACAATCACGGTTTCAGCTTCCAACGTTTTTGCCAAACGAATTGGGAAGGTGGTTTCTTGGAAAGTGTAACCTTCGTAGAAGTGTAAACGTCCTACCATACACATGACTGGAACTTTGTTGGTACCGATTAAACCAAATATCAATTTACCAGCATGACCAGCGACTGTAGAAGTCTTAAAGCCTGGAATTTCATTATATTGGATTTCGATCCTTGGTTCTTGATGAAGAACATTGGCAATTCCACCAAGGCCAGAACCACAAATGATCATGACTCTAGGTTTGGACAACTCTGGCTTCGAGCTCAAAACAGATTTCACTTTGGTAGTAGCATCGTCCAATAAGCTAAGGTATTCGGTTGGGGTTAATTCGGACATTTTAATTAATGTATCAATCCTTTTACAGACTCATCAAATTATATATATATATATTCTAGCGCGAAAGATGGACGAGTGTATGGTCTGTATTTGGCAATTTACGGCGGAATTTTAAATGCACTTCCCCACGGAAATGCCGTTAATGATAGATCAAACACCCATACAAGAAGCGGCCACCACATATAAGGGCGCTACGTACAAAAACTCAATCCTACGAAGACCAGTATATGCAGCGATATATGCGTCCTATTATACCAGTGGAATACCATACCTTGCCCTATATTGTACCTAAAAGATTGAAGAAGAAATAACATGTCTATGTCTATCGATACCAATCTTCAAGTTCGACATTGACTCTTTGACTACTCCCAAATCACACATCCTTTCATAGTATAGCGAATACATAGGCATATAGCGACTGACAAAACCACCCACCTGTTGATCTGACATACCTTTTCCGTTTTTAAGGATCAAATCGTGCTCCTGTTCCAAACGCCATTGATATACATTGTGGATGCTTTCTGTCTGTAGGATCACGAACTTGTCGAACAATGACCATATTTTGTGATATTCGGCCAATGCCGAGTTGATGTACTCTAGGTGAGAAAACCGATGCTTCTGTAAAAGCAGATCGATATCGGCCTGATACTTGACGCGTAACTGGGTGGCATCCAAAGCTTCAAAACCAAGAAACCATCCTTCAAATATAATTAAGTCGACGGGCTTATCTACTACTGTCCATTTTGAAGGATCAGCTCTATCCCCCTCACCGTGAAATGCAGATTTATCATAGAATGGAATCTTAATGGGTTGCTCGAGGGATTGGCGTGATCCAATCAATTGGGTCAAAAGTTCCATTCCTAGTGCATTATCATGAGTTCCTGGTAACCCTCTTCCTTGTAATAACTTATTATCGTCAAGATTCACTCTTGCTGTGTGTGTCAATTGGGCTTGGTCCTTATGTGTAAGATACAAATCATCCATCAGAAACTGGACTATATTCAATTGGGGATATTGTTCATGTAATTCACGGTGAACCTTTTCTGATAAATATGATTTTCCCGAGCCTTGTGGTCCACTGATCCCAATCACCAAAGGCTTGGTACTGTTTATGAAATCATACCCATTGATTGAATTGACTAAGTACTTAAGTGCCACTGATACGGTTGACATGTTTAAACGGAGACATAATCAATTGGACGTCACAATTTCGCACTACTCAAGAGTCCATAGGTTCTGTCGAAAACCCGCGCAGTTAAGAGCATCATAATAAAGAGTCTCAGTAATAATCATCATTAGTTAAGAGACTTCGTAGATAAGAATCTCTTTCTCAAAAGTCAATATTTACATAGCAGATTAAAAACCCCAGTAAAAAAAACTGGCGACTTCATCTCCTCCTTAATATCTACACCCTTCTTATCTTCATTCTATTCTATTTCCTGTACATGTACAGATTCGGCCATGTTTTATCTAGCACCTATATAGTACTATGCATTTTAAATAGCCTTAGCTTCCTTTAATTTCCCAATCAACTCATCAACAGATTCAACCTTAACACCAGCTTCCCTAGTAGGAGGCTCAACAACCTTCAAAGTCTCTAATCTGTTTGTTATTTCAATCCCCAAATCAGAAGACTTCAATTTTTCCAATGGCTTCTTCTTTGCCTTCATGACGTTCGGTAATGTGGCATATCTTGGCTCATTAAGTCTCAAATCAGTAGTGATAATCATTGGTAATTTGGCACGCAAGGTATCGGCACCCCCATCAATTTCACGAGTAACTGAAACATATTCACCGTCAATCTCAACTTTGGACGCATTAGTAGCTTGTGGCCAATTCAATAACCCTGCCAACATTTGTCCTGTTTGGTTGGCATCATCATCAATGGCTTGCTTACCTAATATGATAAGGTTGGAATCTTCCTTTTCCACCACTTTCTTTAAAAGTTTAGCAACACTCAAAGGCTCAACCTCTGCGTCTCCAACATCTATCAAAGTACTTGAATCAACACCTTTGGCCAAGGCAGTTCTCAAAACATCTTGTGCTTTAGTTGGACCAATTGAAACTGCATGAATCTTATCCACTAATCCTTTGTTAGCTTCTCTAATACGGAGAGACTCTTCCAAGGCAATGTCGCAAAATGGATTGATACTAAATTTCACACCTTTGGTTTCAACCCCGGTTTGTGTCTTGTTGATTCTTGGCTTAATTGCAAAGTCAATCACCCTCTTGACAGGGACCAAAATCTTTAACTTGCTACTCATAACTAATGTGATGAATGGTTGATTTGAATAATTCGGTTTTGTTCAACATTTTTCTCCAACCATAAGCGATACCGGTCTAATCACGTGACTTTCTACAATTCGAAAAGATTAACTTATTAATATACTTATACAGACTGTTCTTATTCTACCTAATTGATATTCAAGGTACTATTCCTTGATCTGGCTTTCATTTTCTCAATCCTAGCTTTCAATTGCGATGTCACCTCTGCTGCACGTTTCCAACTATCGTCATTTGAATCCAATTCCATGGTTTCCTTTGGAAGTTCGGTTGGTACTTTTTGAGGACTTGAAAACCTATTGAATGTATTATTAGAATTATTAAGGGTAGCATTGTTTAAAGTTTGTCCTTCCCTGAAAGTTTCGTGATCAATGGATAACCTATTGACCCGCGAACTCAACTCTCCAGATGTTACTCTAACCCGCGCTTCGGGAGATCTCATATTACTCTTGGGAACTTCAAACGGAGATGAATTGCCAGAATATATTCCTCCCAGATTATATGATTGAGTAGTTGAAACTTGGTTTTGTTGAAGCTTCATTAGTTCAATAGTTTGTTCGAGATCTCGGCCTTTAAGTTTGGAACTTGCAAGATCACTGTTCAATCTATGTATTTGTGTTTCCTTTTGTTTTGCCATAAGTAAAGCATTCGTTAAATCTTTCTGGATGTACTCAACTCTTGCTTTTAACTCTGATGTTTCCTGAATCAATGAAGAATTCTCACTTTTTAATTGGCCTTGTAATTGTGTTTCTCTTTGTTGCTGATGGAGCCATTGCTGCTTTTCTAGCCGTAATTCACGAAGTTCCTCCTTTTCTGCAGATGAAAGATCAGGCTCTACCCTTTGGGGTTGGATTTGATTCTGTTGTTTTGGTTGTAAGTTTGGATTGGTAGAAGATCCCAATGACCGACCTGTCAAGCCTCTACCAAAAGATGACACTTTTGATGCCTCGTCGACTCTCTTTGCTGGAGATGTGGCTCCTCTTTTTGCTGGTATTGAAGGGGTTGATTGTTGTGTTACTGAATTTCTATTAGGTGGTGCAAAACTGTTTCTCATACTAGTTGGTTGTGGAGCTTCCGTCCTCCTTGGAGCTTGTTTAGCTGCTATTTTGGACCCAGCTTTGAATTTGACTTCAACAGATTCATAGAATGCTTTTACTTTCGCTACCCTATTATCATCAACTTTTTCAAGGAAAGAATTAATCTCTCTTTCACCTGTAATTTTCATTAATGTTCCGATCATTTCAGTGGAAGCTTGTCTAATTGGCTCCTGAGATTCACTTAGTAACTTCACACCTATTTCCATCATGGTATCAATCTCTGAACTAGTAGGAGCTTTTGTGGTAGCTGCTAAACACCTTTGTAAATAATGGGTAGCTGCAATTTTGACTTGTGGAGTTTTGTGCTTCATACCAGAAACAATTTCTTCTAATATATCACTTAATGGAGTAATTCCAAAAATTGCGTCCAATGCATTAGCTAATGCACTGGCCACGCTAGCCTTTTTCTCTTTCATACGTTCGATCATAGGTCCAACAACAATTGATTGGTACTTGTGAAATGATCTACCAATTCCTGTCACTACAAATTCAACACAATTTGCAGCTAGCTGAACAACTTGAATATTTGCATCCTTCATGCACTTCCCAAATAATCTTATCAAGTGGGAATAATCATCACTTGCTATCATCTTGGTAGCTTTTTCGAGTATCGCATAAACTTCATCAAGAGCGTCTTTTCTGTCCTTCCATTTGGCAGATGCCATTCTAGAATTTAAATCTGAAGGAAGTTTCGATAATACTTCCACGGGCTCGATAAGATCTGAGGGATCAAATGCAGCCGCAGGCAATTGTTCATCAAGTACATCTTCCATTTCTATGTCCCCGTCTTCTGTTCCATTCATCTCTTGTTCTTGTTTTATTCTTTCTTCTTCTAATTGTTGAGTCTTGGTTAATCTCTTTTGTTCGGCTTGTACTCCTTTTACGGATTCGAAAGCTTTGGTTAAATCTTTCTGTTGAACAGGTTTCAAGTCTGAAAATAGGACAGTTTCTAACGTTGGACCCATCCATTTGTAAAGCTCAATTGCTAACTTGGTTGTTTCTGCTCTCACATTTCTATCAGCATGACCGAATAATTTTGGTAAGATTGGAATCAATATCTTAGCCAGAATTATAGCACAACCAAAGTTGTCGATTATAGATACCAAAGCAGTGACACATCCAGCCACCAATTTTGGAAGTCTATTACCCAAAGATGGCAAAATGTCTTCCACGATGGCATTTGGTTCCTTTGAAACTCCCACAAGCTGTAACATTGCTTCAATTGCATAGTCTTTTGTTTTGGCTCTAGATGAAGAAAGACCCTTCTCACATAAGGAAGTAACAACTCCCAAGTTTTTGAGCTTGTTGACATTGGAAGCAGTACCACCATACTTTAAGTATTGAACAGTGGTATTCAATGCAGCCTCCTGTGCAACCACATTTGAGTCTGTTATAATTTTCTTGATCAATTCAGGTTTTTGATTGAAATATTTGAAGCAAGCCTCCTCCTCATTACGCGAGTTTTCAAATTGTTTAGAGTATTCTTCATAAGCGGATACTCTGGCTTTCCATATATTATGAGCCAACCTATCCTCTATAGGAAGAGATGTGAATTCAACCTCTTCAGACATTATTTTGTAGGTTAATTAATATAGTAATGAATTAATTGAATCGGAGGTTGTTTTGTAAACAAACCGTTTTTCGGCATTCGTACACGACGCGAACCTTTCTATTACATACTTAATATCCATTTACTTTAAGAATCATAATTCACGAAAGTATAGGTGGTTGAGATTGATTACCTTATTAACTATATATTTACACTTATACACGTTCAATAATGCCGAGGTATATTCATTAAAAATAACTTATTCTATGTTCTTAGCAAATTTGGCCTTGATTTCATCCAATGGCTTCAACTTGAGACCCCATTCTTCTTCACCAGGTCTGTTTTCGTAGTACTTTTGAAGATTAACTCCATGATATGGATGGTTGGCCAAGTTGAACCATGGCAATATGGCAATTGTAGTGAAAGAGTATTGAGAGTTTCTGTTGGCAATATCCTTCATTCTATCGTTCAAAACAGATTTGTTTTCATGGTATGGTAATTCACCTTGCGACAACAATTTCTTTATTTCATATCTATCTTTCTTGACTTCTCTCTCATTTTCAGACCATCCTAAAAATCTCTTGGATGATCTAACATACGAGAGGTAAAACCCTCCAACGAAACCTAACAAAGAGGCGGTTCTCAAGGCACCAGCAGGAACTCTACCTGGAGCTTTGAAAGCTCCTTCCATTGGTTCCAACTTTTCCCAGGCTTGTAATGCTAATGGGAAAGCTGCGGTGGAAGCAGCCCAAACACCATAGTCTGAGCTTCTGAAATATGAAATAACTCTTTTGAAATGTGGGTCGACATCGATCACCTCGTAGTCAGCAGCTACTGGTTCAGATCTAACTGGTTGTGTACTTGCGGTATATGACATATTATTTTTGTATTTATCTATGGGTTCAAGCCCTTGATCATTACCTGTTAATGGTTCTTGCTTATGTTCAATCCTCAACCTTTGATTGGAGTGAAAAAACTTAGTCGTGCGATGGCCGGAATCACGTGAACATATCTAGTCTCAATATGGAACTTATAAAGGGTAAAAGTATTACAGAAGTATATTAATAATATTCAAGGGTATTGGTTTCTGATTTGATGAGCAGAATACTATCATATCCAGTTTTGCTCTTACCAATGTCTCGGTATTCGTTAGATCTTTTTTGAAGTACTGAAAGGCAAATATACAATGATCAAATATGCTTCTCTCATTACAGTTTATGGAGGGTAGTTAACTACTCAGCTCTAACCACATTGTAAACCTCTCTATATTCGTACCAATTCAAGATCTACAACTTACTTGAAACATTTATATTCCAACTTACTTAAATCTATATTTATTGCTGCACGAGATAAAGTTGCAAATAATCCACGCGGCTATATGCACTACTAATCATATATCCTTGTTCTTAATACATAAGTTTGGGAGGCAACTACCTGGTGGCTATAATCCATAAAATGCCAATACATTTAGATGATGAGCATTTTATTGGCAATGATCATGCCAGATATCAGTACCGCCAAAATCGACATCCGGTGATACGGCTTATCAATGCATTTCGTATTCACAATATACCGGCACTCAACTTCATTATAATAAGCATTTTAGGGATCTTCCTTATCAAATTAACTACTAGATATACAGGGTTGTATATGAAGAGCTCTTTAATAACCATAATTGTGACTAACTTGGTATTGTATGGAATATCCGAGACTTTGGCCCAATCATTGATTTGTTATAAGCCGGAACAACCAAGATTTTCATTCCGTATAAACGAATCGGATTATTCGGCAGGACTTTCTTTCAATTCAGAAGATATATTAGTCCCAACTTCAAACTACCATGACCAGGAATATTCTGACGAAGAGGCCGATGATGAAGGTATAGAGAGATTCATAAATTTCATTCAAGATGATGATTCAATCGCCCATCCCCCAAATGTGAATAATTCAATCCCGCCTCCGCGTCCAGTGGAATTATCATTTTTCCAATTCAACAGACTAGCTGGGTTTATGTGTTGGGGGTTTATCCTTGCATTTGTTCAATGCTGGTGGTATAGGTTCTTGCAAATTTACTCTAAAGATCCAAAATTCATAGAGGTATTGAGAAAAGTTTTAACGGATCAGCTTTGTTATTCGCCATTTTCATTGTTCTTTTTCTTTACATACGGTACCATGGTACTCGATAGTGGAACTTGGGATGATACTAAAGTCAAATTGAATAAAATTTATTTCAAAACATTAATTATTAATTATACCGTTTGGTTCCCAGTTCAGTTTTTCAACTTCTTGATTGTTCCTAGAGAACTCCAAGTCCCATTCAGTTCTTCAATTTCAGTGCTATGGAACTGCTTTTTATCTATGAGGAACTCGAATAGTTAAATATGATAATACGTGTTATGTGTATATGTGTGATGTGACTATAAATAGAGAAACCATTTTCAAAAGAGAAAACTTGAAAAGTAACCTTTCATAGAAATCTACGATTATATATACATTCCTGAATTGGAAAACCCATTGAACTTCCTAACTCCCACGCTAACCTTTTTTAAGTATTCTTCTTTATTCTCGAGTAATGTTTCCGCCAATACAAATGCTGCATCAACTATAGAATCATTGTCCGACTTTTCAATTCCAGGGTGCCCTTCGGAGTTTAATACCAACGTAATGATTTTTGAACTCTCATTATTATTAAGTTGTGAGGTAATAGCCCCCGAAATTCCTGTTATAAAGTGTGGTGGTTTCAAGATTGGAATGGAATTATACAATTCGGGCAACTTAGAATTGTCATTAACCACCAATCTGTTTAAAGATTGGTTGTTGTTTAAACTGCATGGAGCAAAGGTAATCCATGATTTAGAAATCAACGGGTTTACTTTCTTAATCAATTCTCGACTTAAAATATTGTAGGCGATTGTATTAACAAAATGAGGAACAATGATTGTTATGAATTTCTCGTCATGACCAATAATAGGCAAAGTTTGCGTAGGATATTTGGAGCTATTGGCCTTCTCTTTCACAGCATTATACAATTGTTCATCTTCATCATATTCTTCTTCGTTCACTTCTTGCACCGTCTTGGACAATTGAGGGTAGGTAATTTGAATCTCTCCTACTTTTTTGCCACCCACTAGTGAATCATTCAAAATACTTATAGTACTTGGAACCACTACGATGTATTCATACTTCCCCTTCAAATCGATTTGAATTGAAGGCAAAAGCAGTGCTTGTTTTTCAGAATCTTCGTCGTCAAAAACATGACGGGCCGGTCTGTATTCATTCAATGGTTTGATCTAGGTATTAGTCATTTGTTCTTTAAACAATATCATGATCATTTATACTCACCAACATGGTTTGAAGAATGAATGCTAAATTTATGTATGAACTCTCGCAGATTGCCACCACCGTTTTTATTCTACTTCAAGCGAGAGTGAGAAAAATGGAACCATAATTTTTACACATATAACTATCAGCCATGTTTAAGTCAATATTGGGATATTCGTCTAGAGTATACAAAAGTGTACCATTCAAAAGGATGTACCACTCTGTGGATCATCCTAAATCTAATTCCATAATTTTGGATTCTGTGGAATCAAAAATCTTGACCAAGGCCATCGAATATATTCCTTCTCATGGTTTTCAGTCAATATGTGTTACACAAGCTATTAGAGACATGGATTATCCAGACTCTTTAGCTTCTGCTATTTCAAGTAACTCGTCAGGAAACTCAACCGAATTTCAATTAATGTTACACTGGTTGAAAGTGCAAAGAAATAAGTTGGAACAACACGTTATGGATCCAGAGAGTTCATTTCATTCAATTAGTAACGAATATGATAGGGCCAGTTATTTACTCAAGAAAAGGTTGGAATACAATCAACCAATAGTGAATCAATTATCTAATGGAATCAGCCACTTAATACTTCCATACAACATGAACCAAGGTTTGGAAGAGTTACATAACTTAAGTGACGACATTGCATTTTATGCAGGTGACATGTCTAACGATTTTGCTTGGTACTCCAAAAGATTGGGCTTCTCGTCCATATATGTCAGTTCTGAATTGTTCATGTTACAAGACACCAGTCAAGGATTTGTAAAAACCCAAGAATTTGTGGATAGTAAAGTTAAAGGTTTACAAGGTTTGGGTTCAGCATATAATGATGTTGAACAATGGAGTTTATTTACTGCCATAAGCACGGCCAATTTGATTAAATCTCAACTTATTAGGGGTTAGTTATTCTTTTTATTACTATATATATATATATACATATGTATAACATAAATCTATCAATTTAATTCTTAGGCACCACCCATTTTAGCTCTCATGGCTAATATTTGATCTCTAGTTTTCTCTATTTGAGATTCTTCTTCAGTGGCTTTGGCTTCAACTCTTTTGATTTCCCCCTCTATGAACTCAATTCTTTTGGTAACGTTCATCTTGGCTTCAGTGTAGTCTTGAGGTAATAAGATTGGACCAGTCAATTTATAAATTTTGGAGTTCTCATCTAATGATTCGAATTCTGCTAGCACGATTTTGTTTTCTTGATATTGGGTTTCTAATCTGGACCTGGCGGTTAAAAGCTCATTGAGATTATTCTGTTGGTCATTGAATAAGAGGGAAAGCTTTTCGAAGTCTTGTTTCACGTCGACCATCTTGTCTTTATCTTTTATTTGATTGATAGTCTAGTTCATTTCGATCGATCGTTTGATATTGAAAATACTGCCTAACTGTGGTTACGTAATCAGTGCATACATACTATATTTATCATTCAAGGTGGTTCAAAAGAAGATTCCTACGCCAACCGTTTATTCTTCTTTCCAGATAAAAGTATAGAGAGGCTAGTAATCAGTAGGTTAAGTAAATTAATTAATAAATATAAGTTATGAATCATCATAACCTGGTCATGAAATACTATCACTCATTATGTAGGAAAGATATCTGCATCATCTTCATTTATCACTATTTCAGTAACATGTACTTTGTAGCGTCTATTAGTAGAGTCTCCTCCATATGCAGACATCTCCTCGTAGTCGTCATCATATTCATCGTATTCATCTCCTGGAGGAGCGTCACTATCTGATGACAAATGTGGTTCAAGAATTTGGTCTTTCTTTTCGGTATTAATTGCCATATCTTCGTCTTCATCATCGTCTTCTTCTTCGTCATCTATCACTGCCAGATCCATATGGGTTGCAGTATTGAAAAATAGTGGTCTGGGAAAATGGTATGAGGTGTGTCTTCGTTGTGAATTAGATGGGTCTGAGGAGCAAGATTTGGTATTGGAGTTAATCAAAGAGTTTGTTATTTGCTTTGACGATTGTGATCTTGAGTTTGATCTTGAATGGGATTTAGATACACTTAAAGCACGGATTTTCTTCTCGTTGGCTAATGACCTCAGTTGTTGATACGGGGAAGCAAATAAATCTTGATTAAATATGAACCCCTGACACTCTTTTAAAGATATAATGTTATAGCTGGAAGATTCTGAATAGAAGCTAGGAGAATCATATATCGAACAATTTTCATTTTGAATCATGGATGTAGATAAGAAGGAATTTCTTCTGAACCATGGGGAAGAAGTAGATGCAAACGAGGAGCTCCTCCTTTTGTTCAAATTTGAATCTGGGGAAGTGATTCCGTTAGTTTGGCTTGACTTTCGTCTATATTTGGGGGATACGTTTGATTCAACCATGTTTGATAAGAATAAAGTTCACTAACAGTAAATCAATTCTGGCTCACACTATACATTTCTATCGCACAAGGGGGCACGCATAATCTATAACGGATAAGGTATCTGCGCACGAGCAATAATAGAATCACGTATAATAAAATTTATATACACAAAGAAGTAAATCAATAAATACAGGAAAGATCTAACCATTAGATCATAAAAGGTAAGCATAGATAATTAGATTATGACACAAGCGAAAAGAACGGTAAGGATAATGAAACCCAAAAAAGTGGGCTCACCTTCAGTTTAGCATGTTTCTTTATACCATATACCCCCTTTTTCCTTCAATCTGTTCATTACGAACTTCAACCCTTCTCTAGAATTTGCAATGTTTTTTGAGAACCTATTGTGACTCCATTGCTCAATCTTTTGTTTGAATCCAAACAAATTAGATGAAAATTTGACTTTACCTTCTACTAACGTAGTTGTTTGGTCTACTGAGTAGCTCAAATATTCTTCGACTTTGATAAACTTTCGGTGATCCACATTAGTAGTATATGAGTTTAACGTATTTGCTTTGGGATCCACTACTATCTTCTCTATAATAAATGAGTTCAAATTGGATCCAAGGAGAGGTTTTATGAAACTGGGTAATCTTCCTGTTTTCACCACCAACCTTGTCATTCTCAAGCGTCCACTCTCATCGACATATTGCTCTAAAGTGTCACTACTTAGCACATGTTTTGCATATGGGTTTGGATATCTATTGAAGTAGGCTAAACTAGCTGTCTGAAAGTCATGGTGATAGACATGCGAGTTTTCAAAAAATAAAACCATTCAATGTTGTTTTTGATTCAAATGATGCTGGAATATGACGATGGGTCAACAAGTAGTTTCAATGGGGGTAGTAAACTAGTCTTATAAGACTTTGTGAACTTCGATAATTCAATTTTGATACAATTGATAATCTTGGGTCATATCAAGTGATTTTTTCACCCGAAATAAATCGTCTGTTCGCGGCATTAACGGGATGGTGGGTACACTATCAAATACCTCGTATTTAGTAAATGCTACTCTTAATAAGAGTACAGTAAGCTGAAATTCTTAGAGATTAAATTTCACATGTGACTATCATGATGGATAGGGTTATGTTAGTAGAGTGGCGTTTTATTGTTTTTTTTTTCGAATCAGCTCGAACAAATTTTGGAATTTTGGTACAAATGTGTTTTTGTACAATTTTTTGCAACAATTAGAAAAAAATGTACCATTGAAAGAATATCCACATTCTAACTACTATTCATACCAAGTTTCTCAACAAGCTTCTGTTTTCCAACTTACTCCAGTAATCTTACTAATTTGAAACTTTAGTTTAAGTTATTATTACAAGATTTAGGTTCAAAAATCGACATCTGAAACTACTCTGATACTTTCACGATTCTCATAAAGGGCTAGTGAACGTACACAATTTGTAGGACCAGTATGAGCAAAAATAATATGATCAATGCAGTTGTTGCCATGTTGATGATGGATGAGCAGGTCAGAGGAACAAAGTATATGTTGATGATCCAAGACAAGGATCCAACGTCAGAACCATATTTTCTGTGTTCAAGCCATTATAACGAAAAGCACAAAAATCGGATACTTCAAATTCTACTTGACTGCAACGGAAAATCCTTCCATGTCATAAAACCAGCATTAAATAGGTTCTGCAATCTCATCTTATCGACTTGCTCAGATGAGCCATTGGTTAAGCATTTCACCCGGCTATTTACAAGTATCAGTCAGATCGCTTGTAAAGAGATTGCGAAACAATGGATAAAGGTTGCAGAGCCGGGAAAGCAAGCCAATTTTCCCTACAAGCTAAAAAATGATTCCAAACCTGAATGGTGGCCCATGAGTGTCAATCATAAAGAACCGGACCATTTGGATAAAAGTGGTAGAATCAGTGTATTGATAAGTATATTAAGGAATCAAAAAGTGTCTTTGGTTCAATTACGGAAGAATACAAATCAAGACGTTTTCAATGAAAAAATCCAGAGAATGTTGGACGAAGTCTACTATGTGGCCTCTTACGATAGGTTAATACAAAAGGAGAAGCCTATTCACAAAGTCATCAATATTGTTGTCAGTGACTTGAAAAATATAAGCAAGGGACGTAGAAGAGAGCGTGTGTTGATGGTGAGTCAAATTAATAATGATATGATGAATAACAATGAAGTATTCGGACTCAATGATGAGGTTGAGGTGACGCAAACCCAATACGAACCCCCAAGTCCTAATAAAAGAAGACGAACAAAAGCGAAAACAGAGGTGAAAACAGAGGTTCAACACATTGATCCAAATCTAGGCGATGCAAATTGTAGCTCAATCATGGAACCTAGCAGCAGCCAACTGTTCTCTGATATTCAATTAATAATGGGAAGTCAAGGCTCTAATAGTTCTGAAATAGGGATCGATGATTTAATTCATTCCGCTCCAATTAGTCAAGACCTTGATTTAATTAATACCCTATCAATCGAAGCAAATACTCATCACTATAAAACTATCTTCTTTGATTAGGTTATATATCTCATAATGTCGAAATAAATTTTTTATTCTATACTTATTTATCATTTCATCCGTTTGTGGTTGTAAGAAATTTTGCAGCCGCCCGAGAATTTGCGAAGTATAAAATGAAATGAACTACTTGCAATATCACAATTTCTACCTTCCTTTCACTACTACTTATTTATTCTCTTACCGGTATAGCTATAAAGACTAAATATGAATTCTTCAAATAATATCACCTCACCAGTAGCTAAGGCAGCCGCCACTACTGCATTTGTTGCTGAGGACCAACTAGTTGTTTCTAGTACAGAATTGAGATTTATTAGTCATGCTTTGCAATATCCAGTTGTCAAATCATTGACTGATAAGTTGATGAGTCTTCCATTAGCAGAATCTAGTACTTCTAAGATACTCCCATTATTACTATCTGTCAGATGTACCCAACCAATCAAATTAGTTGTCGATAAAAGTGACGCTCTTGGTAATGCTGCCTTAGATAAAGTTGACAGATACTTCCCATCCATAAAAACATTAGAGCCAAATGAGCTCACTGAACCAATCACCAGGCCAGTGAATGGTGTCATTTTGAGTGCTCATACTTTAATTTCTGATGCCAAAATAGCAGTTAATTCTACAATTGTTGCCCCAACAATGAAAGTCTCTGTTGATGTGAAACATCAGATAAACCAGAGCCTTCATAATGCGGATGGGAAATGCATTGTCGCCTCTCAACTTGATCCTATCTATGGTCCATTGAATCAAAAGTTAGAATCATTGGTACTGACCCATTTTCCAACTAGTAAAACAGTTGCGCAGAGTAAGGATACCAGTGAAATTACTCGTACAATCCAAATACTTGAAAATTTATTGTCCAGAACTAAGGAAACTGAAACGGTGTCGATTCAACCCGAGGACTGAGCTTCATATGACATCTAAGCGGCGCATATCTATTTTTCTTGCTTTTTAATTGAGTTGTTGATATTCTATTATTCTTACACATGATCCAGTTCAATATATATTTAACATGCAATATAAAATAAGATTAGTTTACAATAGTGTTGTTAGTTCTAAAACTACTACTACAGAAGAAAACGAGGTTGAAGTAAACAATCAAGGAATTTAATCCTTAGACTTCTTCTTCTTCTTCTTAGGAGATTCATCATCATCAGCCTTACGCTTCTTATCCTTCTTTTCCTTTTTATCTTTCTTTTCTTTCTTGTCCTTCTTTTCTTTCTTATCCTTCTTTTCTTTCTTATCTTCCTTAACTTCATCGTCAACCTTGATGTCATCAACGAGGTCATTACCGACTAAAGCTAAAGCAGACTTAATAGCATCAGCATTTTTCATTGGGGCAGCACCAGTTTCGTAGAAGGTTAATCTTTCTTCTACTTGCTTCTTCAAAACTTCACCGAAAGCGGTAGAAGGCTCATCAGAGTAGTTATCGATTCTAGAAGCAATGGAACACTTGTTAGCCAAGTATCTAGAAATTCTACCCTTGTTCTTGGAAGCAGCCTTACCAATGAAAGAGGAGTGGTAAATCAAACCATACTTTGGAGTGTTACCCTTGGTCTTCAAAGCTCTAAACAAAGCCTTTTCAGCACCCAAAATTTGGACAGTAGATGCAGCTTGCTTGGACAAATTGGTTAACGAACCAGCATGAGAAATCAAACGGGCCCCAACAACTTCACCAATCAAAGTAGACAAGTTAGGTGCAACAGTGGACATCTTATCAGTCAAATAACCGGACAACTTGGAACGGTATTCGGTGATCTTAACAACTCTTTCAGCAAAAGTAGAAAGGTTGTCCATGTCTTGTTCACTGATGTCTTGACCCATAGAAATCTTAGCATTATCTATAACTCTTTGAGCAACACCAGAATCTTCATTAAGTATAGCAGCAATGTCATGTAATGAGTCATCAGTCAAAGAGGCCTTATCTTTGATGAATAAAGTCAACTTGGCAAAAGAATAGTTGTCTGGAACAATCTTAGCCAATTCAGGGAAGTGCCATCCGTACCATTCCTTAACTCTCATGGAGTAAGTGTTAATGTCCTTGTCCAATTGATCCAACAAGGCAATAGCTTGAATAATATGGTTGTCATTCTTTTGAACAGAAAACTTAACCTTAGCTCTGGAGAAAGCATGTCCCAAACCTAATTGTGCTCTTTCAATATCTCCATCTTGTAATTCTTTGAATAATTTAGCACCGTGAACTCTGATACCTCTCAAGAAATCTTGGACAATTTCATTGGATAAACAGTCAACGTATGGGAAGGTCTCCTTAATAGAAGGTCCCAAATTCTTATCAGAAACACCTAAAGAGATTTTAGATTTGGCAGAAGACTTTGGCAAGTTTAATTCCAAAATGGACTTCAAGTAGTCAGAGACTAAACCTTCAGAAATATCGTTGGCATTTTCTAAAGCTTGAGCTGCACCCTTGAATGGAGCAAAAGATACCAATTCAACCATCTTGGAGAATTTAGATAAATCGTTGGAAGCTTCTTGGACTTCCTTCATTCTTGAAGCAATATCATCTTGTTGAATCAATACCTTGAAGACAGCATAACCCGTGGCTTCTTCAAAGAGAAGATAATCCAAACCAGCCATTTTGTATAAATATTAAAATTTAATGGTTGACAGAAAGACGGTTGGTGATGTCTATATTTTGGAGAAAACCAAAGTATGTATATACAGTTGAAAATTCTTCCTCATCGCATTGAACATTTTTTCATTTGGGTTTGTGTCAGATGTTGAGGATGGGTTTTTGATGTTACGTAATCAAGCTAATTATATTTTTGCGACCACAAATATATGAAGAGGGAGAAACGTTATTTATTTGTAGATATGAATATACATTAAACGCCACTAATTCACAGTAGAAGATTCAAAAATAATAAATAAAAAAACTCTTACTTAGAGAATTGGAAATGTAAAGAGGAGTCTTGAGTTATTTTATTGTTATTTCCATATTAATCTTTCACGTCTCAATTAACTTCAGCTTGAAAAGATGACTATACCTTGGATTATGTTTAACAATACTACCTGTATTAACAACTTCGTGGGTCTTTTTCATACGAAGGCATTTGAAAAAAAGGTCATAATACATTTGACGTCTTTGGAGGAACGTTAACCTCCATGGACATTTCCGAAGGCGATGTTGTTTTTCACCACACATAAAACAAATTGTAGTATTCATCTTCTGAGGGTAATTTTCCAACTTCACGAATATCCCATAACTAGTAGACTTTGGAACAACCTGACCTACCGTAAAATTCGAAGGTTTATTCTCCAATATCTTGCGAAATTTGGAGTTATATATTCCCCACAGCGAAATTGACTCTTCACTGGATTCATAAGAATTTGATATCAATTGACTACAAGCTTTTGACACCTTTTTTGGCAGTATACATTGCTTGTGAATCAGCGTGAAGTAGTCCTGAAATAAAGCTATTACACCAGACCAGTGAAGAAATGAGCCAGAAACATGATCAATTCTTCTGAACAAGTGATTGGCTAGTTGTTCAACTTCTATGTCTGGATAGGTATCAAAGATTACACTTTCCAATTCCATTAGGAATGAAGAACCATTATATTTGAGGAGATTTTCTGCGGGGTATTGATTCTTTACTATCAAAGAACGAACAACAGTCAAACGTTGGAGCAACGGTGTTAATGATTCTAAATTACACACTTCGTTTTGTTCAACCTCCTTGAGCAAATTTCTGTAGAAAGGTACTAGATTCTTTTTCTTATTCAATTGGGGATCTTTTGCAATAATTTGCTTTACCACCTTCATATAAAATTTAACTTGACTCTCGTAGTAAGTAAAATTCCAACATCCTATACTTGAGCTTTTGGCTGAAAGTGATATGTTTGAAGTTTTGGAGGAAATTGAGACGAGAGAAGGAGAAGACGAGAGGCCGGAAGACACAGAGGAAACCTCAACAAAGGATTCAATCTCGTTATCATCATCGACTTTATTGTCGTCATTATTATCATCGATTTTGTCGTCGTTACTTTCCGTATCGCAAAAATCCAGGAAAAACCCGTATAATGGATCAACATGCCTAAAATTAACATCACCATCTGGGGAGATTGTAAATGAAACAAAATTGTCCTCCAGAATTTGCAATTCGTTGGTAGACATTATATAAGGTTGGTTGATTTATATTTGTGGAGGTTACATTTGCATTAATGTTTCAAAAGTGATTTCAGGGGGTAGCTTATGTAAGGAAGTGGATATGCGAAGCTTTAGATTGCAAAAAATTATTTTTTCGGTAACAATAATATTAATGTAGTAAGCAATCTAAATAATAATATCATAGTATTTTGATCACATCACACAAGAAGTCAATTCATGCTGTAGCACATTTTATGCAAAACTTATATCCCAACCAAGGTCTTTCAAAATTGCATGCCAATTCACCACAGTATCTCCATTGGGATTTTTTAGCCACACCTTTTCTACTAGACCTCTGACTCTTTGAATATTATAAGTACCATATAATTTCATTAAATTGTCCATTCTTGCTTCCATATCCTGTCTATCTTTTCGAGTTAAACAATGTATACTCGAAATGAATATTGGAAATACCAAGGATGCTTGTCCTGGAGTACCCAATAAAATGTCAATACATTTAATCAAATCTGTATTAAGTACTTGAACTTCAAGCATCGATGGATTACACTTCAAGATTGATTGCTTTAAAAATAGCTTAGCGCTAAGTTGAAATGCTTCAAACAATGTTAGCTGTAACTCCAATTCTTCATCTGTCATTCTTTCCAAATCTTTTGGATCCGGTTTTGAATTATCAATTTCTAATTCTAGTTTATGTGCACTTTCTATAATCGAGTGAAGTATTTTATTACTTCTACCATGCTCACTCATTTCAGAATTCTCAGAAAGCTCGTCATCATAGTTATCATTAACCTCACTATCACTAAGATTTTGCGGAGTATCATAATCAAATGCGAGGCCTCCTTTTCGATCATTCATCTTCTTTAATTTCTTGCTGCTTTCAAAAGCTAAAATGTTTATATCCGCAATAATTCGATACAAAGTCTTGGAAACACCCAAAAGAGGATTCAAATTACCTTCCGAGAATCCACGGTGATCCTTAAAGATTGTCTCATATTCCGAAGATGGAAAATATGTGCCTCTTTCCGTTGCGGAACTGGCCAATAAGTCATGATATGCAAAATTACACAAGAGCCAATGTTCCTCTTTCAGCTGATTAAAGTTTAATATACCTCCATTTGAATAAAGAATCTTCCACCCCCAACTTAAAAATATTGACCAATTCTTAACGTCTCCTTTCCAAATCTCAGCACCACATAAAATCAAAAGGGTCGCCAATTTCACAATAATAGCTTGATGACCTTCTTGTTTTGCGGTTGTTCCTCTTGACATCACCAATGACTTATTCAAATGCTCCAATGCTAAATTCACATACTTAGCACCTTCCTTTTGCCATTCCCCGCCCAAATGAAACCCTGCCCATGCTAAAATTGCATATAATACACCTTTGTCCCTATGAGCTAGTGGCAAGAAAACTTTTTGATATGAATTTGATTCATTTTGGGACGATGGTGCAATTGAGATCACCTTGGATAACGTACCCACGTAATAATTATAAAGATATGAGCTACTTGGAGTGTCAAGAATGGGAAGGCAAGAAGGCTGTGGAGGTGGAAGTGGTGTCAACAAAGAATTAAGATTGGTAATGAGTTCCTGACTATAAGGACTATGAATGTTATTAAGATGTCGATTATTGTGATCAAAACCCAGAGAATCCATGAAAGCACCAAAACCTGGGGAGGAAATTAAATGTCTTAATGACTCATCATCTTCTATTCTACCTTGATGTTCGTGAGATTTTACTAAGAAATCTCTATGTTGGGACGAATTGACATTTCCCAGTTGGTTGATATCTTTCAAAAAGTTGAGGAATGTTGTAGGAGAAAACGTAGGCTTCTGTGGTCTTATTTCTATCTCCGATGGATCTTCAATTTCATTACTTCTTAGTGATTGTTGGTGGATTCTATTTTCAGATTGAAGGTGTTGAAGAAAAGGAGCTGTATGTATATCATTGATAGTTTCAGAAGGTTGGGACGATGTGGTTATTTGAAGCTTGGGGCTAACGGCGAAGGGTATACTTTCGTCCATGTTAGTCGGTTCATTTAGTACATATTGATTGTCATGAGAGTCAAGGGAAGTAGTCAAATCCAGCTGACTATATCTGAATGCCAGAAGTATACTATTAGGACTGCTTGTACGTATTGAAGTAGTTGAATCAGCTTTTTCACTTTGCTTTAACAAATCAGTAGTTTGTTCATTGTCGTGATCGTAGTCTTCGTCATCTTGGTCTTGGTCTTGGTCGTAGTCTTGGTTTTGATCAATTGAAAATTTAGGTTTACGTTTCCTAAGCTTTTGCCGACTTTCATCTTGTTCTACCCTTTCCTTCAATTGCTTAATCTCTTCTTCTGTCATGACATCATTATCTATCCAAATACAATCCTTATTTAATCTGCAACAATCCCCACAATTTGGTTTGGCTTCATCACACTTTTTCTTACGAATTTTACAAGTCAAACATCCTAGTCTTGATCGCTTTGAAGATTTTGAATTTAGCAAATCACCAGAGGAGTTGATTATCTTGAAAGAATTCGGCTGCTTTAAATTTTGGGTATGAACACTCTGATCTGTTGGATGTATATCAGTAGTAGTAGGCTCTAATTTTGGCCTCTTTGTTGTGTTTGGATTGGGTTCTGAATTCCTCTTTGTCGACTTTTTGGATTTAAAAGTTACCAACATGTTTCGATTTCATTTACAATTCCACGTTATATAAAGATCATGGAGGATGGGGTATGGATGGAGTAGAAAAATTATAATTTGAGTTATAACCTGTCAATACTTCAAGTAGATAGGGCTCAACAGGGTAGGGTTATATGCAGACAAGTGATGTTTAATTTATTTTTGAACGTTTTTTTTCGGGGATGTGAATTTGGCGACATTTGCTACTCTATCTGGTGGGTTTATTATGGAGATGATGTTGTGGGTGTATATTATATGTAGGTGAAGATGCGAATTTTGAAAGGCGACAATTCTCGAGGACGACATCTGTTGTATGTGTACGAAAACTTTGTGCGAAAGATAGAGAGACGTGATACTACATCACCTGACTCATACATTTCTCTTTTTTGGCTCACACGGAAGTAAATTTGAGAATTGGAATTGTTCTACAGAATTCCATTTGGTCAGGTGCAGGTCTCGTGCAGATGAAGCTGACCGGATCTGCGATACCGGAGCTAAGATATTCTCTATGAAAATACATGTAATTAAATAGGACGACTATCTGATCATCGAAACATCCAGATTATTACCCCTTCCTTCTAGTGAAATAGATATGTGAAAGATCTTTCTTCTCCGTTACGAGTAAAGTTTAAATTGTAAACCTCTCCTGCATCAAACAGTTCTCGTGAGACTTCCAAAAACACAAATCGGTAAATAGTGTGCAGTTGTCACCACCAATTTTTTTGGTGAGGATTCGGTCGATTTTGATTTCGACTTTCAGTTTTTTGCTACTCCCTTCTTTATCTTACTATAATTAAAATAAATATATCATAACTACCTACCATGTCTTTAAAGCGTATTAACAAAGAGTTGATAGATTTAGGAAGGTATGTATAGTCACGACTTAGGAAACCTTTTGAAACAAGAGAGATCTTATTCCCATTCCCACAGAAATTGGCCACCATATAATTTTTTAACACTTGTTGACTAATCAATCCAATATTCAATAATTTTGAAGTTAGTTTTATCAAGAATAGACCATCAAATCAAAAGAACTTGGAAATCTAAATGCTGGACCCTCCATATCCTTTAACGATTTTTAAAAAGTTTCTAAAAGTTTATATTTTATATTCTTCTGATTACTAACTTCTTATTTTAGAGATCCTCCTTCTTCCTGTTCTGCCGGTCCTGTTGGAGATGACTTATATCATTGGCAAGCATCTATCATGGGTCCACCAGATTCTCCATATGCTGGAGGTGTATTTTTCTTATCTATCCACTTCCCAACTGATTATCCATTCAAGCCTCCAAAGATTGCTTTCACCACCAAGATATACCACCCAAATATCAACGGAAACGGTAATATCTGTCTTGATATCTTAAAGGATCAATGGTCTCCAGCATTAACTATATCTAAGGTCTTACTATCCATTTGCTCACTTCTTACAGATGCCAACCCAGATGATCCTTTGGTTCCAGAAATCGCTCACATCTACAAACAAGATAGAGCCAAATACGAAGCTACAGCTAAAGAATGGACTAAGAAGTATGCTATTTAAGTGCATCTAAGCTTTTCTATCCTTTAACGAATTTACGGGTCGTAATTGTCATAATCTAGTTTGAATGAGAGAATTTGAATTTGGATTCTTTATTTACAGTTCATTTAAGGTTGAAAAAAAGTATCGATTTATATTTAAAGTGAGTTCCACGTTAATCACAATGTTTTGGTTTTGGTAATTCTTTTGTTATTACTTTATTACCTTTAGATAGATAGAGTGGTATTTGCCCAAGTATGTTAAATAGATGGACTTTTCATGTTCCTCAAATTATTCCATTTTCTGTTTCTAATCAAATAACATATATTTATAAAATTCATTTCTCTAATCACTATCGTACGCTTACATATATATACATATATATGTATATATAATAATTTTGTTGCAGCGGAATATTATTGATCTATTTAGTTATCTAACCATATCATATTGTTGTACACAGTTTGATTAAATACTCACGTAAACTTCAGAAGAAAAAAAACACCAACGCAGTTCATTAATACAAGTACTAACCATATAATAGTTTATCAATTGGTCATCAATCAGTATAATTAGATAGAGTATCAAGTTTGTCCTTCACTGGCTACTCACCATATTTCCAAGTAAAATTTGGACCTAACAATACACGTCGCTACAATTTAAAAGTCATTTGAAAAGTTCCCCACCACAAGAGAACTCTGAATCAAGCATCAAATTTATCAAGTAAAAAATAACATATTCATCCCTTGAAACGACCATGGATAAGCTATCGGCGTTTCAATTCAACAATTCTCGGAAATTGTTTGAATTGGCCAAAAGTTTGAATAGCAAAAAGTTCTTTGAAATATTTCTTCATGAGTCTCAATATAAGATATTGAATCATATTATTAAATTGGATGATTTTGATATTTGGTACAACTTTCTTGAAGGAAACTGCTATATCAAGTTCTTACATGATATAGATGTTTTGCAGTTAGAATCAAATAGATCTACTTCTAGCACTGAAAATGAGAAGAGTATAGATAAAAATGAAGAAAAGAGCGACGAGGACAAAGAAAAAGATAAAGATGAAGATAAAGATGAAGATGAAGATGAAAATGAAGATGAAAATATGGATGAAGTTGAAATTAAAGATGATAAACAGAACGACAAATATGACGAAAAGGAAAGTGAAGAGGTAAACGAAGATGAAATAGCGACTACTTCACAGGCTAAAAGCCAAGATGATACCCAGATTCTGGATGCAGCTAACTATAAGAATGACGAGATAAGTATGGATAACAATAAGCTGGCAGATAGTAATACTGTCCTATTTGATGAAGGTGAAAAAATGATCAAAATGCTTGCATTACATATCAGGTACTTACTTTGGGAAAAAGCCATTGATTTCTATTACAGCTCGAAAAACTTAGATGAATCCTTACACAGTATCGAAGAAGTCACTGATGATTTTGAACTTATTGATAGCTTAGATAAATCAGATGATGAAGCCGAACAAAATGCAGTCGAAGAAAATAAACCAAAGCAAACTTTTAGAGAAGAAGAAGACGATTATGATGATGATGATGACGATGACATTGAAGTTGAAGTTGAGAGAACAAATAAACAAGACGAAGATAAGGAAAATCAAAAGAAAAAAGAATTACAATTTAATGATGAAAAAAAAGTTGTCATAGAAGTACCTATATCGATCATGGTAAGTAATAATACTGCAGAGGAGTCAAGCGAAAATAAGACTAATACCGGTGATACCAACAATACACCAAATCCAGAAATCTTTACTGAGCCAGTACCGAGTACACCCCAAGGACCAGCTATAGAGGATCAAGAAAAATTAATCAAAGAGTTCAATAAAGTGTACCATAATTTTGAATTTGATAGAGAGACATTGATCAAGAGAAGAAAGTTAGAACAATCTGATAAGCAGCTTGAGAATTCAAAGGGTCCATCAGATACTGACAGGAACGGACAAGCTGGTGAAAATAATGAAAATGATAATTCTTCTAGTAATAAGATGGGAATTAATTTAGGAGCAGGAAGCACCTCCTTACAACATTTGTTGAGTACTATTCAGCAAAAGAGAGATGATGTACCTTTGAATGATTTTGAATTGAGAACACTTTTCATGGACGTGAGAAAAAATCGAGGCAAGTGGGCTAATGACGAAAGAGTAGGACAAGAGGAACTCTATGAGATATGCGAGAAGGTGATTTTAGAATTAAGAGGATATACCGAACATTCTACTCCATTCTTGAATAAAGTATCAAAAAGAGAAGCACCAAATTATGGTCTTATAATTAAAAAGCCCATGGATCTTAACACGGTAATGAAGAAATTGAAAGCATTAGCTTATAACTCCAAACAAGAGTTCGTTGATGATGTTATGTTGATCTGGTCAAACTGCTTGGCCTATAATGCTGATCCAAAGCATTTCATAAGGGCCCATGCGCTTGCAATGCAAAAGAAGACATTAAAGCTAGCTCCTACAATACCAAATATTGTGATTCGTAATAGAAGCGATATTGAAAGGGAAGAAGAAGAGTTCGAAGGAAGACTTGGAACTCCATTGAGTACTAGTGGTAATGGAGGTGGGAAAGCCGTCAAGAAAGGTAGAAAAAGAACTCGACAAGATCAAGTTAAAACAGAAATAGACTCTAACTCTCCATTACCAATTTCAGAAGGAACGTCTGCAGCTGATTCTCCTGATATAAGGCTTGCCATTTCAGAGACACCAGCAGCTGAGGTCAGTAATGTTTCAGGTGAAGAGGAAGAGGAGGAAGAGGAAGAAGAACCAGAAAACGGAGAAGCAGCGGAGTCTTCTGCAGAAGAAGATAGCGAATTCGATCCCGAACTTCAAGCATGGAGATCATTAACAGCTAAATCAAGAGCAAACTATTGCGTTCAGCGGGCCCAACTCTTCGATGAGAATTGCCGTTTAAGACCTGACGCGAAAGCAATTATTAGGAAGTCTGCAGAAATGCAAAATTTCGATCAATATTTAAACAACAAAGAAGTCATTTCCAAGAATAATAATCTTTTGGAAACTGATGAGCCATACCTTTTGGAATATGACATAACGGGTGGTATTCCAGGATTTGAATACAAGGGTATCGATAAAGAAGAGGAAGGGAAAAGAGAAGAACGGCTAGTAGATATCTACTTACAACAGGCAAATGGAGATGCTTCTAATATCAAATCTCAATTTATATTACCAACAGATTCTGGGTTGAATAAGATATATTTTGAGAATATTACTGAGATGCAAGAAATCAAAAAGATCTGTTTTAGAATCTCGTTAATTCGTCAAATGCAAACACAGCAATTTGTTCATCACACTCAAATGAAACAACCTGAGATCGAAGCATTACGAGAAGTTGATGTCGACCCTGCTTCCAAATTACCTAACCATGAAGCATACGATGATGTCATTCAATTTTCAGTTTTAAGACGTAACATGGCTAAGATTGCAATGCAAACTGGATTTGAAGCAACAAATCCGAATGCCATTAACACACTTACGCAAATCGCAGAGAGATATATGGGAAACTTGGTGAAGTCCTTGAAGTTGCATACGGAATCCAATTCGAGTAATAAATTGAGTGCTAGAGATACGATTTTATTGACATTATTGGAGAACGGTGTTGATAAACCCGATGACTTATACACTTATGTTCAAGAAAGAATCATGAAACAGCAGGACAAATTGAAGGATTTGAGAGGCAAATTGGCCAATTTTTTGAAAGAGTTGTTAAGACCAGGATTGGAAAACTTCAATGAACGAAGCTTTGATGATAACAGTGAACAATTCATGACCGGAGATTTTTCAAATGATTTGGGTGATGATTTTTTTGGTTTCAAGCAATTAGGACTTGATAAAGAGTTCAAAATGTTGAGTACATCTATTCCTATTTATTTGTTACATTCCAGATTGCATAATTCATATAGCACCACCGGAAGTTCCAGTAAGAGGAACAAGTATGATGATCTTAATGAGTATGTCCCTGAAAATCTTCTTGCCAGTGGAATTGATAATCAAATTGGGATTTTGAAGCCATTTTATTCTAAATTGTATGATAAATCTAAGACTCATTTTATCAAGTTACAAAAGAAGAAAGGTGAATCAATCGAACTTCCAGAGAACAATTCGTTAATGTTGATTGAAGACGAAGAGTTACCTCAAAAGCAAAGAAATATTCGGCCAAGATTACCCCCCACGGGGAAAATATCATCAGTGAAGAAGAAGATTGTGGCAAATTCATTCTTTTTGGAAGATAATGAAGATGCCAATGGCAAGACAAATGACGAGAAAGAAACCGATGCAATGAACATCGATGGAAACATAAAGGAAGAGGAAGAAGAAGAAGACGATGATGATTACGATGTAAAACCCACAGTAGAAAATGTATAGAATGTAAAATATTTATCAATGAATGATTGAAAGGAAATGAAATGTATATGTAAAGAAGAAAAGAAAAAGTCCGTTAGTAACCATAATAAATTGAATAAGCCAATGGGAGGAGAATTTAAAAAATCAAAGTTTTCCGAACAATCAGCACATTTATGAATCAATTAACATAGCTCAAGCTTCTCTCACCATCTAAGCTAAACATTCAAATTCATTAGTTCGGAAAAAGACTTACATTCGCTTACTCTTTGGGCTTCCTAGATTTTATTCACCACGTTTTGTGCGACGTGCGATATCTTCACCAAACCAAATCATACGCCATTATAATCAACCAAACTATATATATTTATACATGCAAATGGGGGAACCAAAATATGAATGAAGTAAGCAAACTACTCCCAAAGATTTCCAAATTATCTAAAGATGATCTTTCCAGAAGAGATATATTCGGAAGGACCATTATTCATTTATTAGTGTTAAGTAATCAACATGACCTATTAAAAGTTATCTTGAAGAACGCTTCTATTAAGACCATATTACAACTTACAGACTACGAAAATGGTTGGAATTGTATGCATTATATTATTTTCCATAATCGAATAACGTGTTATGTTGTATTATTAGAATATTTGAAGATTTCGAGTGCAAAGCTGAATCTGTTGATTTCAAATAATCCAATCTTATTAGATCTAATTAAAGCTAAGGATAGAAGTGGGAATACCCCATTTCAACTATTGAATAACGATTTCAAGGATTTTCTATGGATCCCTGAATATATAAATGAAAAGAATGAGTTGCATCTCACCTATAGATTCATTGAAGAAAAGAAAGATGATAACGAAGTTGAAGTAAATGAAAATAAGAACACCCGTCCAATCTTGAGAACTCCTCAAATTTCTTGGAACCCTAAAAGAGGTGGAAATGAAGTTTACATGTTTGGTACCAATTCTAGTAACCAACTAGGCGTAGGTGATTATACTGATCGTTCAGTTCCTGCAAAGCTTGTACATGTGCAATTCAAAGTCGACCAAGGTGAATCAAGTCAATTACCTCAAGATATCTTCCGAAAACCAAGATATAAACAAATAGCAATTTCTAAATATCATTCCTTGATTGTCACAACTGAAGGTTTACTCTTTTCTTGTGGTAAAGGGTCTAGAGGAAGACTAGGACAAGATGATTTGAAGGACAGACTCAAGTTTGCTCAAGTACAAATTGATGGGAAAGTGAAAGAAGTCTCTATTTCAAATAACCATTCTGTGGTACTCACCACTAATAATGAAGTATACTCTTGGGGATTGAATAGTTTAAACCAATTAGGTTTTGGAAATACAAATAAGCTGACCACTTTCAATGATAGTTTTGTGTCGATACCAACATTCGTTGGAGGTGATTTGAAAAAGAACTCCCTTGAAATAAAAGGTATTGCAACTTCCAAGATACATTCAGTGGCATTTACTGATTCAGAAATGTTTTTTTGGGGTCTTAATATTGGTCAAATGGGGTTACCAGTAACACATCAATCAGTTGATTACAGATCTGGAGATTCTGTAATCAAAGGAGAAATACAAATCCAACCGAAATCCATTTCTTTACGTGATGATATTAAATTAGTTGCAGCAACAGAATCTTCTACATTTGTTGTTACCACCAAAAATGATATTCATGTTTATACTGGATTCCATCATTTTAAATTACCAAAAATACCAGTCAAAGGTACAAGTGAGAAGCATTTTGACATATTTAAACCTACCATTATCACCAAGGTTACTCAAATCCAAAAGATCATCGCAATAAATTCGGAATCTTGTATTATGTTATTAGATAATGGGAATGTTTTGAGTTTCAGTTTCAATAATTCCGATTATAAAAATACCAAGTTTAATTCCATTTGGAAAGCTTATGACCATGATATGGTGGTTACTGATATTGATGCTTCTAATGATGGTTCCATTGTATTGTGTACCAGGAATGGATCTGTTTTTATCAGGTCAGACCATTCAAACGAAAGGAAAAAATCTACTCCTGAAGCTACACTCTTATCGTCAGTAACGTCTCCGAAATTCAAGTTTAGAAAGCTAGACCATACGAATAGAATAGTTAGGGTCAACTGTGATAAAGATTTTGCGTCATTCGGGTTCATTCGTGATGATATAGATCTACTACCAATCAAGCTTCAAATGAATGATTTTGTTGATGATATCTCATACTTGTGCTCATTCAATGATGTCAACTTGTACAGGAAACAAGATCAGTTGTTGACACTAGATCATAATTACAACACTTTCGTGTCCAGTTTCTTTTACCCTAAAGGTCCCCTATATGATTCTGAATATTATGAAGACAAAAACGAGAAGTCTTCTGATGATATCAAAGATAATCTTTGTGAAAAAGTATACAACAAATATGATGCTCAGAAAAACACACAACCTACAATTGCCAAGATGTTTGATAAAGCGTGTACCGAAATCAGCAAGGATTTATTCATGAAATTGCAATTCATGATATCCGATATTGCCATATTCCAAACAGATACAGAAGACCACAGAAATTATGATTGCAATATTGTATTTGAGGAATATCCCGATGTTTCAATTGGTTTTCATACTAAAATTCTTTCTATGAGATCTAGAAGTATAGGGAGATTGTTTGATTCATCAAATAGTGATGATTTGTTTGAATCTAACGGAATAAAAGCTAGATATGATCCTGAATCCTCAAAGTTATACTTTTACAAATCTGTTCATTTCTTATCTATGTTGATATTCATCTACTTTGTTTATTCAAATGAAACCTTACGTTTGGATGACGCCCTGATAGAATTAGATGATAGCCTGAAATCAAAACTCAAAAGTATAAGATTGGAAGTAGAAAAGCTTAAAGTCGCTTTCAGTGTGTTTGATATGAGTTATCATGGTGGTTTTGGGATATTCTGCGACCTCTTAGATGACGATTCTAAAGATATAGTTATCCAACTTAAGGATGGAGAATTATCAGGCCATTCATTCATATTGAAATCAAGATCCGCTTATTTTGAGACTTTACTATCGGATCGATGGGTTAATGATGTTTCAATTGTGCTTGACTTCAGCGAGGTTGAAATAACAACATTTCAAGCTGTTTTGAAACACTTATATGGATTTACTAATGAGCAAGTATTGGATTTTGGTTTTCAGTTTGAGGAAAGTGATAGATATATCAATGAATTATTGGAGTTGATCCTTCTTTCCGATGAATTGCTATTATTTCAATTGAAAGCCTTATGTCAGGTTGTCATTTGTGATTTTGTAACTCTTGATAACGTATTTCCATTGATGCTATATTCAGATCAATTATCAGCTAGCAAGTTATTCATGAATTGCTGTTGGTATGTTTACAATAACTTGGAGATATTACTATTTGACCCGGCATTTAGTGACTTACCTGTTGAAATTCTCACCAAGTTGGAAAATCAAATTATTTACTTTCAAAATTGTAAACTGGTTGAATTTTCCAATGATCAAGGTGTATTGAATGAAAAAATGCTTACCACTTGGTTTAGGACTGACAGCTATAAACTTATTGACTCATTCATAGTAGATTTGGAAAGCTACAATGAAAATTTCATGAGTGATCGGAAGGGCTTTATGTCATTTCATCCTCTAGTTGATTCAAAGTATGAACTCGTGAAGGAGCCGAAGAAGAAAAGAGATAGGAAAAGCTCCAGGAAAAGCTCTACAATTAACACAGATATTCATGATTTCAGAAATAGTATCGTGGTACGGGAAAGGAATATTGATACAGATAATACTGCAGTTGAAGAGAAAGAGGAAGGCTTCGAAGTAGTCCAAAAAGGTAGTAGACGCAAGTCAAAGGCTAATGGCAGTACAAGTCCACCTGTTATGGGTTACAACTCTATAATACTGCCAGCTACTCCGCAACCTATTGGTTCTGTCCTGACATCAGTTTCGTCTTCTACATCCTCATTATCATTACCAATATCTAATGGATCTAACTTTAATTCTTTACAGTTTCCAACCTTGAAATCGAGCCAAGGACAAACAACCAGGGATAGTGCAACTTCTGTGTCAAATGCGGATGGATCTTTAGGTACCCGAGATGGTGTAATTACTGGGTTAAGTCCATATTCTAATTGGGCTTCTAAATCATCTGGAAGTTCTATTTTTAGTGACAAGCCATTAAAGTCGTCTCAGGAAGTACGATCTTCGTCCAGTGATTGGGTTAGAAGAAATAGCAGTGGAAACTCTTCAAAGATAAAGTTTGGTCCTATCAACAAGTTGTCACAGAAGGAAAGAAAGAAGAAATTGAATTTATTCACCGAGGAACCATCACCTCCTCAAGTAGAAAAAGTGATCAATAGTAATCCGTGGGGAGCTATTGAAAGTGGTTCAGAAACAAATTTACCATTACCAAACTTAGAAGCATCGAGCAGTTCGTCTACAACTACACCAGCTACCGGGAATTCCGGTACTTTGCCAGCATTAGGAATTCTACAGACTAACAACCAATTAAATACTTTACCAGTTTTGGGAAGTCAGAAGAGGTCGTCCAAAAAAGGACCCATCTCGATCCCAGACCCAAATGATGACGTGTATCAAGATGCCGGCATTATTCAAAGTCGTACACCTTCCTTGACTCAAATCATGATTGAAGAATCATTAAAAGTAGAGCAGTCACTTTTTGAAGAGAATGAAAGAAAAACATTGGCAGAGATTCAAAAGGAAGAAGAATTTGCTAAATGGTGGGAGGAAGAAACATTGCGGGTGCAAAAGCAACTAGGGACCTTAACCACTGAAGATAAGAGTAATTCTAACCCTCGATCTAAACCCAGTTTGAGTACCAATAAGAACAGAAATAGTAATGCAAGACATAACAGTCTGAAATCAAAACCCCTCAAGAAGGATAGACTAGACAAATACATACATTAAGAACTTCAATAGTAGAAGTCTCATATAGAATACTAAATCTACAAAAATATATCAAAAATTGCGTAGTCTATTAAAAATCCACATCTTCTGGAAACCATCCATATTCTTGAATATTTACTTTAAGAGTTTGCAGTACTACTACACCTTCTTCCTTTAATTTAATGGCTTGGTTATACTCACCAGAAGAGTTTTCCCGAGGAGATATTTTACCAGAGCCCAGTAATACTCTCCACCAGGGTAATGTATCATAGGAATAAGGAATACGACCGTTCAATTCCATTTCCGGAGACTCCTGATGATCCTTGGCTATGATATCTATTATAGTTTTGCAATGTTTGAGGGAGAACCCCACAAGCCGTGAATTCTGAGGACGATGTAGTAAGTAAGCAATATGTCCTAATGAAATTAGTAGATGACTAATAACTAACACTTCTAAGGTTACTCACCATAGCTCGTGACATGACCATGGGGAATTTGGTTCACGATAGTATATACACAATGATGGAAAGTTTTGCTTTCGTCTGTTAAATTCATTGATAAATTAGTATGACATTCGCCGAATTATTAAAACGCTCTGCGGTTGCTCATATATCTTTCTTTTTATCTACAGATTAATTAATAAACTTCTGCGATCTTTATTATCTATTAAATCTAATATACAAATACCTAAGATATCCCCATGATCTTTGCTGTCATACGACAAATAATATTAGTTTAAAAAGCTTACAAAGCTAATAAAGCACCAGCAGCTAAAGCAGCGGCACCAGCGGCAGCAAACTTGTTGGCACCAGCTTCGTAGGTGGTAACGTTAGCTGGGGCGGTGGTGTTGTTGGCAGCAGCAGAAGTAGAGTGAGCTGGACAGTCAGTGACGGTAGAAGCACAGTCGGTGACGGTGACTAAGACAGAGCTGGAGTCGGTTTCGGTGAGGGTGGTAGCAGAAACGGAGGCAACGGCGGCGGCGATGATGGTGAAGGTGGAGAATTGCATTTTTGTTATTGGAAGCGAAAGACTAAGTTGAATCTGATAGATATAGAATAAAAAGAAGGAATAGACTGTGAGAATTATCCATGTATTTATATTAAAAGATATTAGGAGTCAGTGAACCTATCAGTAAAAAATTTGGCGCATTGCGAACTAAAAAATCGCACGTCTAGTAACTTAGCCCGACTCATGGCGGGGCTTAACAAAGACGAAAACAGTAATGCGACTTCCGAATAAAGCGACCAGTATTTTTTAATAGTCTTATTGTAGTAATTATCAGCATACAAAAGAAATCTCACATAGATTCCGCAACGTAACTTGCTATAGTGCTCTTGCTTTTAGGTTTCAGATAGTCCCATGCGGGGGGGTTTAGTTTCTTTTTCTCTTCGTTTGAGATAGTCGATACAGCCTCCAGAGATTAACCCAATCATTATCTGCAATAAGATTCCCAAATAGAGTTCCATCAAGATTGATGACGCCAACACATGTCAATGTCCCCTTTCTGGTCTATTGTAGTTTTCACCTAATATCACAGATAAGCACTTAGCATTGCTGATTCTATTCTCTATTCAGACTCTTTTGTGTATCAATACATAATGGGTAAACACTATAGGTTCCTCCTGTGATTGTGCATTCCTCTGCAGGGCTGTGTTCCTTTGTAGAGAGGCGAGCGGTACTCCATAAACCGACGGTCCCTAGATTACACATTGCACGCGTAAATACCTAATTGGTGTAACGGCCCGCGAACAGAAATTTTCCTACAATCCACCATTATTTCAAACCGTAAAACAATTCTCTGACAATTCTCCTAACTTACAAACTGGTGGACTTGAACTCTCGGTGGTTAGACTCATGTTCGCTGTAAAAACCTCTTCGTCAAATGAAACAACAATAAATAGCCCATAATAGTAATTGAATAACATCTTCGAGTAATGAAGGTTATAAGCTCTAATAGATGTTACAAACTCTATCGTATACCTAATCATATTGCGAAGGGTACTACTTTGTCGAAAATATACCCTGTGAAGTCTACTGTAGTACCTAGAACCCTCATATTTTTTTCATACCTAACTGTAACTACTCATTATGTACATATGCACCTGACGCATGGATGTGCATCAGTTCGTCAACATGTTCTACTTCTGCTTGATTGCTGCCTGCTTGTTCTTCTCCAATATCCCCTATCCTTCTACCTTCTCCGTAAGGTTCATTTTTTACTATTGCTCGGTTGAGAATTCGATATGATTCCTCTAAGCCACGATGATAAGCTATCAATAACTTAAATCTATTTTCATTAATCTCATTCTGATTTTCGTCGCCTTCAAAACCTTCCTCAAACACAATCTGGAATCTTTCACTATTCAAACCTTCGGGCAATCTGTATTCAGGCACAAACCTCTCATTATACCTGTCAAGCATTGTTTCTACCAACCCGGCAAATAATTTGACTCTTTCCCTCAAATCCACTATTTCATTGTTTCTCCATCTTTCAGACTCTTCCCTTACACGGACCTCCAATACGGGCACTAGTATTAAAGCCCACAATAAAAGATCCTTCCATAAATTAGAAAAACAACATTCAATGACGTATCTCCACTTCCAAAACTTTCCTCCTGACTGTCCATCTAAAACATACTCGTAGTCTCGGGTCCTGGTGACTGCAGCTATCACCAATTCGTTTCTAATTCCCAGTGTAACGCCCCTCGTAACCCCACTAGTAAATCTTAATGCACCAGTTGCCCCAAAGATAAACCGTTCATATCCTGGTCTTATTTGGTTTTCTGCCGGCTCTGGAAATTGTCTTTCGATCAGCTCCGCAACCCTTTCCCCTCCAATTAACATAAGATACACGATCAGAACTAAAATACTAACTTGAAAAAACACTTTCCTCACGTCAAGTATATTATGAATACCAAGAATATAACATACGAAAACTCCTTTAATAACGAAAAATAAGGCTCTATTCCCAAAGGCATCATTATTTTCAAATAGACGGCGGAGTCCTCTCCTAGCTCTAACTAGTACATGTGCATTGTCATTCTGTATTTGGGCATTTGGTTCTTGTTGGGCATGTTCATTACCTACTGTGGAATCTGCTGTAGGCAAGGGGTTAGTTCTAGTAGGTAATGGTACTTCTCCAGTATTTCTCACTCTATTATTAGCAACATGCTCATTATACATGAGAACATGTACTTGTTGAACTAAAGCATCTCCATTTGGTAATCTGAATTGAGCACATAGTTTAGCACCTCCAGAAGGACTTAATAGTAAGTATGGTTGATGGGTTCCATTATCCACTATTATGCACTGCGAAGTATTCAAGAGGACAGTTTGAATTTCATCTCCAATTTGTAAAGAGAATTCAAAGTCAATTGGGGATATATCAGACTGTGACACTAATAATTCATCATCTTCAGTTTCGGAATCGAATTGAGTAAGGGTTCTTGGATTGGGCCTAATTCTTTCGAACGTTTCTCCAGCTAAATTCCATTCGATTCCATTTTGTAGCACGATTCTGGTAGGATCGATGGGTAATATATTAGTATTCCTAATTGATTCGGAATTATTTCCGTTTGTGTTAGGTATTGGAACAGTCGTGTCAGTTGTAATGGGCATACTTTCATCTGGCACTACTTGTGGTATGTTATCTTGTAATGATGATCCACCTACAATCGTCTGGTAGGAAGAGTTTCCTATCGCAACTCGCTGTCCATCATTTGGCCTTTGAGGCTGAAAGTCAAACCTTGTACTGGATCGTAAGTCATTCAAGAAATTTTGACTAAGAATTCCGCCATTTCCATTAAGATTTGAGCTTACTTCAAGTTTCAATACCACCACTCTATTCTTATCTATTAAGTTTTGTTCAGTTAAGCACAATTCTGAAAACAAAAAGGAACTAACATTGTCGGTATTTCTTTCAATCCGTTGGTTTTCGTAATAAAGAAAGATCTGTTCCTCAAAAGTTCTCGCTACTGAATAATGATCTAATCGATATATGATCTGTCTTTTGAAGTCTTGTAAAGTTGTCGATTTGGTGACTTCAAATAAACTACTTTCTTCTTGTAATGCGGCAATATCAGATTGGATTTTAATATGGAATCTTTTACTATTAGGTGTAATCACCACCTCCTCATATGGTACTTCATGTTTCTCTATTATTTTCACATCAATGAGTATGGGGTGCAAGGGAGTCACATCCATTTGTAAAGCTTGAGACAACTTCATGTCATCTTCAATTAAAATTTCAGAAGTAGCTCTCAAGATTAAATGGAACTCATCTTTAGATTTCAAAAATTCTTCCTCGTCTATACCAAAATTCTTTCTGGACTTTATGATATCCTCTTTAAATTCTCCAATAGTACATCCTAAAACTTCACGCAATCTCATAAAATAGTCAATCTGTTGTTCATCAGTATAACAAACAACGATATTGAACAACTCTTCAATAGGATCCCTTCTAGGTATTGACCTTGAATAGAATAATGCATAATCTATTACTACACTTAACTCATCTCTTAGTGGAGTTATTGGTGCTTCCGGAAGTTTCAAAATATCACAAAGCTTCTCGTTATCATAAACTGTTTGCTTATTGTTTTTGATGCTTACAAAGAAAGGTATTAATTCGTGATCTACCGAATTGAACCAAATCAGTTGTTTGATATCCCCTATGGAATGTTTCAACGTAACGTTAATCAGGAATTGAGTGATCTCTTCACTTCGGGGCTTGTTTGAAATATTTATTTCCTTCACATCAAGAATTAAATTGAATGGAGTATTCATTTCGATTACTTTGAATATAAACTAGACACTTATTAAGCTCCACCTTTCCTGTTAAAGGTGACGCAACTTATATCGTAGGTGTGTATATTGATAGCTCACGTGATACTCTCAACACCTAAATATCGGTTACTTTTCATATATTCTTTATATTTACATGATATTCTTATATATATATATAATTGTTTTCAGATTCCCTTCACTTTTTGATAGCATGGTATCTCTTACCTCTAAAAGCAAAGATCTTACTGTTACTGTTGAAAGTCTCAGTCGGATTGATATCAACTAAATCGAGTTTGGTACATGCGAAACTATTGTCAGTTGGGTTCATCAAGATGTCCATTTCTTCATTTAATGGGTGTTGTTCCAACCAATCTACTTCTCTCTTTACATCCTTTTCATGGTACCCAGTAACATACACCGCACATTTAGATTCCAATAATCCCTTCAATGCTTTATCCCAATAAACAGAATCAGCAGTACTGAATCCAGGGTGGAAAAGATAGAAAACATCCAAGTATGGGTCAAATGGAAATAAATCACCCATATCATACAATTCATGGAAGTATTTTGTATGATAATGGAGGGTGATTTGATCGTCAAATCTGGTAATTGAAGGACGTCCATGTGGTTCATCAGTAGGACCAAAATTTCTAGATTCCCGATCGAAATATGCTTCAGGACCAATCATATGGATTTCGAATTTGGAATTTGGAAATAAATAACCAAATTGTTTCCAAACATATCCTGGGAGCATTGATTCCATTTTAGACCCAACAATGAAAATCCTCATTGGTCTTTCTTTAAATGTTACTGAACTTTCAGATTTTGTGTAAGGAGGGTACAACGTGTATCTCAAAGCAGCTAAAGATCTCATACCTTCAATAGTAATTGGTCCTTTTGGAACTGTTCCATATGGAGATAAATGATGTAATGTAGCAGCAATTGTAATTGGATAAGTCAAAACTTTAGAGGCTGCAGCCAAATTGAATTCGGTATTCATAGGAGCAAAGTCCCTAGTGTAAAAGAAGGTATCCCAACTAGTTAAATTGGTAGTATACTCTTTTGGTTGTTCACCAGGAAATACGAATTCATCAAATTTACGACCAGATCTTATATCATGTTCATAAAGGTTGACTTTTTTTAACAATTCATATTTCTTTTTGGAATGATATTCTTCATCATCTTTCCAAGCTTCCTCTGAATGATGCGTTGGTATTCCTGAATGTGGACATACGAAATTCACAGGTTCATTAGTTACTGGACATACCGCCTTTGTTCTAATGAATGCAGCTCTCGTACGGATATCTTCGTAAGGGGATTCATCCCATTTATATAATGGACGTTCGGCCTGCTTCGATTTAGGAGAGTCTAAAGCCAATAATTTCCAAAGAAAAGAAAAATTTCTCTTAGTTATCGAATTAGATGAATTTTTAATCGCATTGCTTGATACGCAATTTATCAACACCATTTCGGAGATTGAACTTCTGAAAAGGAAAAGTGTCGTGAATATGGATACTAAATCCCTTGGTGAGTTAATACTAACTGACTACTCGATCTTCAAATGTACAATAGTATAGATCCAATTGATAGCAGTCTCTCAATCTAGTGATGCAATAAATCAGGTTGGTTTTTTCCCTCACAAAACGATCAGAATATTGTTCTGGTATTAACGCGGGCTCGCGATATTGTGCGTAAAATTGATCATTAATTATTTAATAGGGGATATATACAACTCTAATAACTTCCTAAAGTTCATCATCATATTTAACTTCCTTAGACTCTTTTGTGTTGACTCTACCTTTTGACTTCTTTTCGGCTTCTTTGTCTTTTTCATTTTCTTCATCGAATACTCGAATTACTTCCTCTAATTGTTGCTCTACCTCGTGATTCATTTCGGTATCGTCAGTTAATTGCTCCAAACTCCTTAAGAACTTCAGTAACTTTCCTATATCTTGAGAATTCAATTTGGCAACGACCTGCATCAACAAGTCATCATCAGAAAGAATTGACTCTGTGGTTTCTTTTGGGGAATCATCCAATGTTACAGTCGTAATTACTGTCTCCGTTTCTCCATTTTCTTCAAAAATGTCTACCAAACCTTCATCTAGCTCTTCTTCAACAGTCTTACGTTCAAACCTCTCAAAATTATATTGATCATGAGGTGCCTCAAAATCATTAATTTCATCAACTGATACCAATTCACCATCTTGATCTCTTCTTGTGGTTGGATCGATCAATTGTATCAAAATCTTATGCTTTTCATCTTCCCCATCTCTGAAAATCCTTACCAAGTATAGCAAGTTTCCACTGACATCAAACAATTCGTACCACAATATGAACGAATCGGTCCAGAATATCACTGAAACGGCATTCTCATTCACAAACACAGGAGATGGGATTTTAATATCAAGAACTGATATAAATACTTTACCAATCAAACTAATCAAGTGCAGTGGAGAATTGTAATTTCCATTATAAATCAAGATAATTCTATTCGCCTCTTGTTTGGTCATTTCAGTTAAAGCTTTTTGCTCTCCCAAATAAAACCCTGATCCACAAGGTTTTAAATAATGATCAGAAATGTTGATCTTTGGATCATCTCTATTACGGAACCGTCCCAGGAAAACAGAATGAAAGTTGAAGAATGTGTCCTCGGTAACATTATTGGATTCCTCTATACTTTTTTGATTTATTAATTTGCATTGTATGTCGTAGACTTCATCTTTAAAATTTGTAGGTTGAAATTCCGAGAGAGCACATAATTTAGGAACATTAATGGTAATCGAATACTTACAAGTTTTGTATTCTTGAACATCAATAATCTCTGGCCCTTGGTTTATGTAATTGGGGTCGCATTTATAGATCACATCAATTGATCTAGGTTCATCAGTCAAATCACAATTTTCCCCATCGGATAATGTGTGTTGAATATATCTTTGTGAGTTATAAGGTAAAGTTATTCCAGAGTCGGAAAAGAGGTCCAGAGTCTCTTGTTGGACTACAAAATCAGAATCTTCCAATTTGTTGGTGAAGTTCATTGCCTGATTTTCAATTTGGGTTTTACCTCTTGGACCATCCTTAAATCTACCCAATGTATATACATAATCTGGAAATTCAGCTTTATGTTGATTTGTTGCGATGAAATGTTGTAGGTTTTCATGGAACTGAATGATCTTATCACCATAACAATATGCAAATGTCCAATATCCGCCATTTAACCCGAACGCATAAACACAATTCTTCCTTGAAAAAGACTGATTAATTATTTCAACAGCATTTGAAACCAATTCCTTCTCAGTAAAATTGCTAGGTGTTTCCGATGAGAGAGTTTCTGAAGATGAATTTGTAGCTGGAGCATGTGGTATATGACAAACGTACTTTTTTGCAGATTCTAACTCAGTATCATCTTGGTGGATATTCATGATTTCAAAAGCTTCGGGGTATTTCTTGGTAACATCTGTAGCTATATTCATAGGAATAAGCCCAGGAATATATCTGACATGGTATTTGGGTAGAGAAAAGTCATCAGCTAGAACTGTCAATGTATTTATTAACGTTATCAATCCTATCAATGTCCTCATCATTGGGTATGAGTTTGAGTTGAAATTGACACATTACCAATTTACACTCGCGCCAGATATCGAAGACGGGGAAACTTTCCCATTAACATTTGAGATAGAGTAGAGGAAGATCATAAGAAGTTTTTACAACAACAATAATCTTGATAGCATCACAGTTGTATAAAAAAGTAGGTCCAACATTGACAGATATAGAATATCTTCATAATCGAAATACAGAAATCATATCCCAATGTCAGAAGCAGTACCTGGACTTACTACGTCACATCTTAATGGGGGAGAAATAACCGATAAGCCTACGGTAGCGGAAGAAGTGTCAGAAACCGGCGGGAAGAGTGTGTTTGATATTGCACTGGATATCGAAACGCAATTGAATAATGTGCTTTCTATGGTAGATGCCAATGATAAAGAAATCAATGATAGACTAGACAAATTGGTTAAAAGGGTAAGCAAATTAGAAAACAATGTCAGAACAGATATCTGAAAAAGAAAAGCACATAGCACATGCAGCTGTGGAACCATGATGAGATAATGGTGATAATTGCTAACGTATAATATTTATTGTATTGGTGATTGTAGAGATTATATGGAGAGATTGTGAAGTGATTATAATAATAAACGATTGTATAAAACTGATAGAGAAATAGTATCAAGGGGTTTTTTGTTTGATCGAACGATAATAGGAATAGAATCGTATCCCTTATAGATTCTTATAACTTATTAAAACCTCGAAGTTTTCTATTCCAAATGCATTATTTTGGCACCAATATCTACTACTATAATTATTACCTTCAACTTTTTAAGCGTCTCCATTTATCTAGTGAGACATTTTGTGTTAGTTCACTCATCACTATTAAAAATTGCCAACCATTATTGGTATAAGAATACATGATGGCCAAAGAAAAAAGATCCAAGAACCAAATAAGGCGAGAGAAGTTGAAGCAAAGAAAGCTCAATAATAATGAGCCATTCGAAACAGCTGTTCAAGACTCCAACCCCGAAAATAACCAAAATACAAAAGTTATACCACAAGATGATAAACCTACTACAAAACAGATACAGTTCCAAGCGAAACAAAACGATGATAACATAGAACCCACATCAGAGAGTACAACATCTTCTGAAAGCATATTGCTTAAACATTATGAAGGGATATTTAATCGGTTTAATTCGACATCTGAAGAAGAAACCCAACTTTTCAAAGATGAAACACTTTATAATAATGATTTAAGCGATGAAGAATCGGATAGTGAATACTCGGATTCAGACGATGAACAGAAACCAATTTCTAAAAGACAATTGCGTTTGAAAAATAAAGTCCCACTTGCCCAATTAAAGTCATCTACAGCACATCCTGAATTAGTGGAGTGGTATGATGTAGATTCGAAGGATCCATATTTGTTAATATCAATGAAAACACAACAGAATTGTGTACAAGTTCCGTCTCATTGGTCGGCTAAAAGAGAATTCTTATCTTCTAGAAAAGGAATCGAAAGATTGCCATTTGAATTACCGAAGTATATACGAGATACTGGAATTCAAGATATGAGACATTCAGATGATCGGAACCTTAGACAACAACAAAGGGATAAGGTACAACCTAAGATGGGTCGTTTGGATATAGATTATCAACGGTTACATAATGCTTTTTTTAAATATCAAACACAACCCAGACTTTTCGGATTTGGAGATATATATTATGAAGGAAGAGAATCCACAGATGAATTTAATGAAACTGGAATCAATATGAAACCAGGTATTGTTTCACCGGATTTAAGAAAGGCGTTGGAAATGCCTGAAAACGATTTAACAGTACCACCACCTTGGATTTCAATCATGGCAGAAATAGGCAAACCTCCGTCTTATCAAAATTTGGTGATCCCAGGGCTAGATGCCCAATATTCCAATACTGGATATAAGGAAAAAGGACAAGTCAATGGAGTTCAAAGGGGAGAGTATTGGGGACAAATTCAGGATTATGTTGAAAGTGAAGAGGAAGATGATGATGATGATGACGAAGAACAAGATGAGGAAGACGACGAAAACGAAGAGGCTGCTGGAAGTGAAGAAGAGGGTGAAGAAGAAAAACAAGAGGATCAGCCTACAATGGTACCTATAAGTGAAGTGGGAGGAATAAAAGAACGTAAACCCAAGCCCATTTCGAATGAGGAAGATAGTAGTGACAAATCACTTTATACAGTGATTAGTGAGCAAAAGTTGAAGACGGAAGGAAGTTTAATTTCAGGTGAGTATGCTTATGGTTTCAGTAAAGATGAGCAGCAACATCAGCATCAAGAACAGAAGGTAAAAGAAAATCAAACTTCTAAAGATGCCAAATTCAAATTCTAATTGTATAACTTATAGAGCAATTCGATTATTTTAACGTATGTATATTATGAAGATAACAAAAGTATAAAAAATGCCTAAGATAACAAACTTGTAATAAGACAAGTGACAAAAAACAATAATGAAAAAAGGATTGGAATAAATTAATCAAATTTTGAGTATATGGAACCCAAACTGACATATATATTAAAACAACAAATAACTTCAAACAGTGGATGAATATCTTCACAATAATCTTTTATAATCTGATGATTCTCTTTTTGTAGAATTGCTAAGAGTTCTGTATTGGGGATACCATCTGAGAAGATGGAAGGTGGGTTGGAAGGTTAATTGAGACACTTTTACTAGATTTATACAATCTTAAAAGGTGGACGGTGAGTATGCAATTGGGACTTGTTCTATTTAGAAGTTGATATCTGGTTTTGAGTCAGTGATTTTGTCAACCTTAGCTCCGAATGCAGAAATACATTTAGCCATAGTTGGAGAAGATCTAGAGATAACGTCGGTGAAATAGAAGTTATCAATAGGGTTCTTCAATGGAGATCCAACTGCGCTAACAGACTTGTTCTTGTTAACCAAAGCTTGGAGACCAATCTTGGCAATATCTTGAGACACTGGTTCAATAACATCGTGTCTAACAAAGTGAGGAGCAATTTCCCCTAATCTGCTTCTAACAGAAACAATATCATCATATGGCAAGTTGGCATTCAAATATTCGGATAAAGCTCTAATAATCTTCCAATCTTCACGGGCAGCGCCTGGGGCATTGGTGGCGGCACGTGTAATTTGAGTTCTACCTTCAGTGTTGACATAAGTAGCTGATTTTTCAGTGTATGCAGAACCTGGCAAGATAACATCAGCAAATGAAGCACCTAAATCACCGTGGTGACCTTGGTAAACAACGAAAGCATCCTTTGGAATGTCCTTGTTTTGAAGTTCATCAGCCCCCAACAAGTAAATAAATTTAGCCTTGGCAGAAGCAATTTCTGGGTCTAAGGTAGTGAAACCAAGATCCAACGCAGCAACACGAGAAGCTTCACGATGTAATAAGTTAAGACCGTTCCATTCACCGGTGTTGAAATTTGCATTTTTAGAGGCAAATTCACCAACCAATTTGAAAATAGCTTCGGCGTCTTGAGAATCAGCTACACCAGAACCAACGATAATCAATGGGTTCTTAGCTGATGCCAATTTCTTACCTTGTTCACCTGCCAAAGCCTTTTCTAATGCCTTAGCATCAGAACCTAAGTTTTGGACATCAAAGATGGATTCAAATTCTTGGCCAACAGAAGCGACTTCCAAGTTTTGTCTTAACCAAACCTTTCTGATTCTACTATTAAGAACAGCGGCCTCGTGTCTTGGGTTAGTACCAACCAATAAAATTTGGTCAGCACTTTCAATACCTTCAATACTAGAGTTGAAGACATAGTTCGATCTGATATCAACACCATGAGCATTGGAAGCTAATTTTACATCCGTAGTCAAGTTTTCAGAACCTAATTTATTAACCAAGTCTTTCAAGGCAACCATAGATTCGGCATCAGCTAAGGAGCCAGCAATTGCTTTAAGTTCACTTTCCTTTGGTGAAATCTTGGAGTAAGCGGCAGCAATCGTAGATAAAGCTTCATCCCAAGTAGAAGTTTCGAATTTGTCACCATTTCTAATTAATGGAGTGGTCAAACGTTGAGTCTTTAAACCATCACAGGCGAATCTAGATTTGTCAGAGAGCCACTCTTCGTTAATTTCATCATTCAATCTTGGCAAGACTCTCATGACTTCAATACCTCTGGCATCAACTCTAACGTTAGAACCAACGGCATCCATAACATCAATAGTTTCGGTTCTCTTTAATTCCCAAGGTCTAGCTCTAAAAGCGTATGGTTTTGAGGTTAAGGCACCAACTGGACACAAATCAATAATATTTCCGGACATTTCCGAATTGATATTTCTTTCTATATAGGTACCGATTTGCATGTCATTACCACGGCCAGCAGTACCTAATTCAGGGGCACCGGCAACATCGTTCATGAATCTGACACATCTGGTACAGTGGATACATCTGTTCATGGAGGTCTTCACCAATGGACCGATAGCTTTGTTTTCAACTGCTCTCTTACCCATCAATTCCGAGAATCTACCACGGTCAGATCCGAATCTTTGAGATTGTTCTTGTAAGTCACATTCACCACCTTGGTCACAAACAGGACAATCCAAAGGATGGTTTTCTAACAACATTTCGGTAACACCTTCTCTTGCCTTCTTGATTCTCTCGGTATCAGTATGGACAATCATACCATTTTGAACAGGCATAGCACAAGAAGCAATCAATTTAGGCATCTTTTCAACGTCAACTAAACACATACGACAATTACCTGCTATAGCCAACTTATCATGGTAACAATAACGAGGAATGGTGATACCAGCCAAGTCAGCTGCTTGAATGATGGAAGATCCGGCTTCAACAGAAACTTTTCTACCATCAATAACGACTTCAACATCAGCCAATCTTCTTGGAGTGGCAGATATGAAACGTTTACTAGATCTTAACATATGTGATCTAAGTGACATCTTGAAGGTTGATCTTATTTGTTGGTTATCAAATGCAAATTGTTTTGGGGGAAAGGTGATGAATAATTGGAATTATGGATTAGGATTGTATACTATCTACAATAAAGGAATCGGATTGGGGTAGTAGGACAATCTGCAATATGGATGTGAAAGGTTAGATTGACTCAAGACTCAAGTAGTGATTAACTCAAGATCGACTTAAGTTCAGTATCGAATTTTCGTAAAGGTCTTGTTATTGGATTGGTTACAATAGCTTTACTATGTGTGGCCACACACGAACATAAATTTTTTTACGGTATAAACTGAGTCTTTGTGTTACTTTTCACCTCTGTTAACTATGAACAAGGATTGTATACACACCCTCTGCGGTAATGTAAATAATCTGAAGCTGATTCGCTGGAGCAAAGGTAGGGTAATCCCGGAATATAAGTGGTCACGTGATTGATGCTCAAATTATGATCCAGAACCAATGTATACAAAAATGAAGTTAAGGTGAGTGGGGATTTGTGTAGATATCTGGTATTAGTTATATTACTTGTATTTAATCACATTTTTTATGATATTTTTCAACTGTTCTTTTATTTATTACATTCCTAAGTTACTTCTTTTATGCTCCCTCTCCTTTTTTATCATCACCTATTAGCAAAAGGAACACTAATGGTAGAACTAAATACAACCAGTTCTTCTGAATCCATGACCTGTCATCGATTTCAATCTCAACTTCTTCTACTACTTCGGTTTCTTTTTCGACCCCATACTCGTCCACTTCGGTGACAATCTTCTTCTTTACGACGACCTCTTTCTTTGGACCTTTTTGTTCTGTCTTTTTAGCACCGGTTTGTGGGTTTCTGTTTGGAATTGGTGCATCTTTAAATGTACGAATTTCAACCTTGCCAATGACATCGTTCGCCATAGCCAATTGGGTAATATCATTCGACTCGTCCAAATATGCGTGGAATCCTTTATTCTGGAAGTTAATTAATTCATCCACCTGGAGATATGAAAAACATTCATGGTTTTGTAAATCATTTGTACCAATACAGAATTCATCGGTATCGAAGGAGATGTCATCATTGGATTCAAGAGAGGCTTTTTTATTTTCCTTGTTGTATTGCAATGTAGCCAAATTTTGGATGGATCCTGAATTCAATGATCTAGAGTAGATATTAATGCTTTGAGCAAAGGTGTGGGTGGCAAATGCCATCCAAATCAAGTTCAATTTCATTTTATGGAGAGCTAGATGGGAAGATAAAATCAATCTCAAAAAGTATGTGTCTGTATATATTATGTACGCGAGTTTACACAATACACGATTCTAAATATTTATCGACCACATTACTCATAGATTTCTCATGTTAAGATGTACACATCATGCATATAAATACTTCAGACGATTCAAATCATTTTCCCCTGCATCAATTCAAGACTGCCAATCATATCTAAACTACTGCAAGGATAGTAATGTTCAAATAGGATCCACTGTCTTCAATGGAACCTTATATGAATTACACTGTAAGAACGTATTGGAGAAACGATTCAATTGTAAGAAGTTGACGAAGACGGGAGGGTCATATGATAACGGTATAGATATTTTCGGAAAGTGGGATTTGAGTGTATTTTATCATAATTCTTTAAAATTGTTTCCAAATAAGCAAAAGAAAGTATCTTCAAAATCGATACTAGCCCGATCTATTGAGACCACCACTGGAAATAATACGATATCTTTGGAGAATGATATTAATATCTTGGTCCAATGTAAAAATAGTTGCAGGCGTATCAATGCCCAAATCGTACGAGAATTGTCAGGAATATATAATTTCCATGTCAAATCGAAAACAGGTAAAAATTCCACACTTAATAATATCATGTTTCTTATATCACCATTGAACCTAACCAATCAAGCCACAATACAATTGAACACTAGCAAGCTTCCATTTATTCATGTTAAGCTTTCTCCGCTAAAATTGGAACAATTGGCAACTATGGAAGGTGTTTTCAATTTACAGAATTGGACTTCAGACGGTATAAATCATGTATATTTAAGTCCTGTAGCTAGAGATCTTTTGTATGGATTGAACATGGAACTACAATTTGAAACTATCTTGAGGTCGCAGAAAATATAAGGTTTGTTAGAATTGATGCAAATTTATGTAAAAATGCGAATTTGAAAATTGCAAATCTTGAAAGCTACAGATTTGTGCCATTTAATGATAACATTTATTATACTCCAAAACGGCAATAAATAAGACTGAAAATATATAAGGGGGGTATTAAGGATTATTGACCATGAGATGAACTAGGTTACCTAAGGAGCCGGGGTGGTAACCGTTACAACAACATGAGTCGTGGCAGCAGTATAGTAAACAGTCTTAAACTCAGTAACAACATTAGCCTGATTGTTAGACTCTATGGTCAATGTGGTAGGCACCACAACAGATTTCTTGTCAGTACCAGACTGGACTTGATCGTCGGCAGCTTGAGTAACAGAACTCAAGGTAGTTGGTTGGAATGTTGTTAAAGAGGTAGCTGGAGATGATTTCACAGATGGAATATAAGGAATGTCGGAAGCTTTACTAGCAATGGATGACGTTAAAGAAGCGATTGTGGATACTGCAGTAAATACTGGTTTGGAAGTAGCTGTAGAAGTGGCTGCACCAGTTTCTGGGGTATATGCTCCGTTTGGTTGTGATGCAGCAGAACCAGTACTAGCGATATTACGTCCAACCGAACTAGAGAGGGTGGCAACCAACGAGGAAGGAGTAACAGGGGAAGTAGAGGAGGAAGGCGACGATGGCGAGGATGACGATGATGGCGAGGATGGTGAAGATGATCCACCGAGGAATGATTTTATACCGTCAGCAAAGTTCTTACCACCCTGGACGTTGTCCCAAGCAGTACAGCCATCCCAGATCGAAATTCCACCGAAGTGAGGACTTGAGGTGATGTCACTAGTAAGATATTTTTGAACTGTAGCATGGTCAGCATAACCCGACGAGGCACCACTTGGAGAGCCTGGTAAACCAACGAACAATTTAATGTCCTTATTCGGAGAAGTGTTTTCAGCATACTGTACCCAAGCATCCCAATTGAAAGAGCTACCTAATTGACAATAATTATTGTAAAATTGAATGAAAGCAAAATCAATATCAGCGTTGGCTAAAACATCACCTACAGAAGTATCAGGGTAAGGACATTGAGGAGCAGCAGAAAGGTAATATTTTTTGGAAGAATCGGTGCTAAACTTTGCTCTAAGGCCCTTAGCTAAAGCAGTATAACCCTTTGAGTTTGAATTTTCAATATCGAAGTCAAAGCCATCGATGACAGCATCATCGAAAGGTCTGGTATCACTGCCCGTATTGGAGTTTCCGAACATTTGCCATAAAGTGTTGGCGAAGCTTGTGGCTTCAGAATCGTCGGTGAAACCGTAGCTTCCAGTGGCACCACCAAGGGAAAGAAGGACCTTCTTACCCAAGCCTTGGCAGGTTTTGATATCCTTAGCTATCTGAGGACAGTGGAGAGTGCCATCCGAGGTGTAAGTGCCTTCGCATGCATTAGCAAAGTTTAATTGGACTGTACTTGGAAATTGGTTAAGAAATGAAAGAAGAACAATATCAGCACTTTCAGATTCACAATAAGATGCTAAAGGCTTCTGGTTACCGGAAGAATTTTGACCCCAATAAATAGCAACGTTGTTGTTTTCCGATTCACTAAAGGCAGTAGTGAATTTTGCAAGCGCACTTGCAACTAAAATCAAATTGGTGAATAACATAAGGAGTGACTAAAGAGAGTTAAAAAAGAGATAAAGGAAGGAAAGACTGTAGTGAGTAGTAGTGGTACTAGTGTAGTAGTTGGAATTAATGAAAGTGATGTGGAACTAATATCCCAAAAGTAGAGGGATCCTACTTTCAATATATACCCATTGGTGATGAGATCCCAGATATTCTTGTTACAATGCGTTTCATGTGGGTTTAAAAAAATATTAGAACTAAGACATGATTAAAGTTAAAAAATAATCTTAGGAGTCAAAACACTGTACTTGGGTATCCAATAAACATACGCATGGAGACGTTATGAAATAACGTATGAAACATATGTAAGATTACCAACCATCAGGTTGTTACAATTAAATACCCTGTTGACAAAATATCAGTTGATTAAATTTGCTGTTGATGAACCATCATCTTGTCTACCATATTGAATATACTATTCCCTACATGACCCAACATTGACATTACTCATCAATTGATCAAAACGGGAACGTTGATGGGCATGTCTATCTACTTTGATCAGAGAAACCAGCCATTTGCAGTCATTTTTCGCGCGAGTGAAGGATTAAAATCAAACCACAATACGCGATTGTTTTAACCTCAATAGTCCAAGTAACGTCATTATTGTTAACTACTACTGTGTCATTAATCCTATAGAGCATCACCTCACCGGTTACAGGTTTCTCTCTATTGTTACAGTAGCCTAGATTACCTGTACAACAGGACAAGAAATTCATAAAGGGGAAGGTGCATGGTCTACTTACATTCTCCCCCCACCACTGGTAGAATTGGTTGGTTCTCTAAGGGGCGCGTGTGAGTTATTACAGGAGCAGCTGTGGTCGTTGCGAAGCCTATGAATCCAAGGAGTGTTTAGGAAGAGGATTTTCAAACAGGGGGAGCCTCTTTCAATCGTGCATTATTTTTACACTGCTATGCGACCAACCCTTACAACGTCCCAGACGCGACGACGCCACTTCTCCTCAATCTATTTAGCATACTTTTAGACCAAGTACTTGCCTCCCCACAATTTACACATGCCCCATCGACTCTCTATCCTACTCCCCCAATCTATTTAGCTAGTCCCCACCCATTAACCCTTTCCCTAAAATTACTATTGTTCATCTACAAAGAATCCTCTTTTTTTTAACCCGGGCACCCTTCACGTGATAAGAAGTACACCCAAATTAGGCAATTTGCATGCAACTATTTGGAACCACGACCAGCCCATTGCAAAATTGACAATTAATTAATTAACTTCAATCACCGAAGGGCTTAGTGTATCTTGACGCATACAGGTCTAATTAATACTGTATAGTTTATATTAGTAACTCGATTCGGTCTTCCCTCATCCGTTTTGAACTGACAGTGCTTTATCCCAAGCAATTACTACCGGTTTATACCAAAAGCTGGCCCATTGCACCAAAATAATTGGAGAAAAGATTGCCTCAGTAGCGTCCCAAGAAAATTCATCAGTGTACGGTGTCAATCTTCGAGAGATTTTCCGAAGTCCATAGATTATTAGTGATGCATTACTAGCCCAATATCCACCTAAGGTATGAAAAAGGTGTGTAACATAACACATTGGGGTCACTATCATACTTGCATACATGCAAAGATATTATAATAATTGGGATCCCTCTAACCAGGTCAAACCCTCATTCAGAAATTCTAATTTGTTTACCCCCAAATGAATATAATGGTATCTGATTGATGCAATTATTTACGATAGTAGCATTTGATACAAGCATTATCCTTACTTGATACTTGTTGAATAGGTCAAGTATGTGTCCAAAGGTTACGTTTTTTTTTCGATAGTTTGACAGATAATCGAAATCTGCATAACACCGTCATCTGGAGTTTTGCAAAATGCATGCTTAGGTAAAAGCATGTGCTTGGATAAGCAAGAAAGCTACTTGGGTAATTCTGAAACCTCCAAATCCCCAAAGCTTACGTAAGTATTCCTGGGTACTGAATATAGTTGTCCCTGTTCAACTAAGGTATGGGCTCAACGATCTGAGATATATAGGAATACTTATATTATCGCGCCTACCTAACGTGTTATGTAAGTATTCGTCCATGGGAATACCAAACCAATTCCAGCCAAGGCTCGATTTATAGAAGCATTATTAGATACACTTGGCTAGTTAAAGTGTATATGATTCGTTTGGGGATACTTCAAAGTACCAAACAAGCAAGTGTAAACATTTTAAACACTTCCATAGCAACTCATTGAATAATTGCATCATTCGCCTTTTTCAAACAAAATAGCTCAATATTTAAGTTAAACTTAATCTCGGCAGTGATTACATAAAACATTTTTGCCTTAAATTCTCCACTTAGACTGTTAGAACTTGACCGAGACCACTACATACATTGAACCAATGGTGGCGAGATTATGTTACACAAGACTTTAGAAGACTTTTCAAGCTTCGCTAAAACTAGACTCAAACAACTTTGTTAGTTTTCAATTGTTTCAATTGGATCAATGGTAGCCAATTGATTTGGAAAGGTTGTGAGCTCACATGTGTTCTCTTTCGCCGGATACCCCAAATAATTTAGAGTAATTTCGGCGAAAAATGTCACACAAAACAAAGACAAGTATACAACTAAACAATAAAGTATTGGCTTGTGATAAAAACAAATCACACCTTTCACCCGTGGCCATTAATGAATTACGACTTCTCAGATTCCTTTAATTTGAGCTTTGACGCTTTAACAATACTAACCCTGACCCTAAATGTACACGTCTAAGGCTCGATTCCAAGTTGTAAACTTCCCAAAACATGATTGCTAGAAATGCAAGCCACATTCATGTAACTTCGATGATCTCAAAAAGGTGTAGTTTCCGTTTGTGTACAGTTTTGTTGGATATTGTCTCGCCGAAAATTCGGCGGCACAATGTTAGCCCCTTTTGCAAATCGGGTAAAATAATACCAAGTGGACAAGTTTATACTTGAATGTGAATTTTCCTATCGAAATTTGGGTATCCGGCGAAGTATAAGAAGGGGAAGAATTTCCCATCATTTTGAAGTTTAATTACACTAAAGATCCACAACTCAATATGTCTATTCAATTTAACTCTACTAAAGCTGTCAAGAAGGATGACACCTTATTCACCAAGTTTACTTACGAGAACTCAATTGTCGATACCGATGCTAGCGGTAACACTACTGTTACCCCTACTGCTATTGACTATCAGTTCAAGCTTGACTTGAAAACCCCAAAGACTGGTTTAATGTTGGTAGGTTTAGGAGGTAACAATGGTACTACTTTGGTCAGTTCCATTTTGGCTAACAAGCACAACATTTCCTTTGAAACCAAGGAGGGTGTTGTCAAGCCAAACTACTACGGTTCCGTTACTCAATCTTCTACTGTTAAGATTGGTGTGGACAAGAGCAACAATGATGTCTATGCTCCTTTCAACTCTATTGTTCCATTCGTCAATCCAAACGATTTGGTAGTTGGTGGTTGGGATATCAGTAACTTGAGCTTAGATGAGGCTATGAAGAGAGCCCAGGTTTTGGATGTTACTTTACAAGAAAAATTACGTCCATACTTGAAGGACATCACTCCATTGCCATCTATATACTACCCAGATTTCATTGCTTTGAATCAAACTGATAGAGCTAACAACGTCTTTAATTCGGGTAAAGATGGTGAAGTTTTAACCAACAACAAATGGGCCGATGTTGAGAAGATAAGAAAGGATATTAGAGATTTCAAATCCAAGAACCAATTGGACAAGGTTATCGTTTTATGGAGTGCCAATACTGAAAGATATGCTGATTTACTTCCAAAGGTAAATGACACCGGTGACAACTTGTTGGAATCGATCAAGAATAACCACGATGAAATTGCCCCATCGACCATTTTCGCTGTTGCTTCAATTTTGGAACAAGTTCCATACATTAATGGTTCTCCCCAAAACACCTTTGTCCCAGGTGTTATTGAATTAGCAGAAAAATATAACACCTTCATTGGAGGTGATGATTTCAAGAGTGGTCAAACCAAGATCAAGTCAGTCTTGGCACAATTCTTAGTTGATGCCGGTATTAGACCAGTTTCAATTGCTTCATACAATCACTTGGGTAACAACGATGGTTACAACTTGAGTGCACCAAAGCAATTCAGATCCAAGGAAATCTCAAAGCAATCTGTTGTTGATGATATCATTGAATCCAATCAAATCTTATATAATGAAGAAAAGGGTAAGAAGATTGATCACTGTATTGTCATCAAATACTTACCAGCCGTCAGAGATTCCAAGGTCGCTATGGATGAATATTACTCTGAATTGATGTTGGGTGGACACAATAAGATCAGTATTCACAATGTTTGTGAAGATTCTTTATTGGCCACTCCATTGATAATTGATTTGGTCATTATCACCGAATTCTTACAAAGAGTGCAATATAAGAAGGCTGACGATTCTGATGATAAATACGAAGATTTCTACGCTGTCTTGACCTTATTGAGTTACTGGTTGAAGGCTCCATTGAGTAGACCAGGATTCAAGCCAATCAATGGATTGAACAAACAGAGACAAGCATTAGAAAATTTGTTGAGATTATTGGTTGGTTTACCTATCAACAATGAGTTGAGATTCGAAGAAAGATTGGCTTAAAACTATAAATATAATTAATAGAAACATAATTGAGAGAAAAATTGTAGAAGTAAGAAGAATGAGAAGCATAACGAAATTATACGACAAGATCACAAGATGTAGATTACAGGAAAGGTCCTATGGAAACTCACCAAAGTTGTATTGGGAGTGAAAAATTGGACCAAAAGAGAAGTAGAAGCATGTCCGCTGTAAAAACGTCGAAAAATACGATAGGAATACTTATAATATGGCTCAATAGAATTGATCGGCTGCAAAACGCCACCCATCACACAAAGAGACGCATGGCATACGTCCTCATGCTTTTCCCAAATTCTCATAGGCATGCAATTATAAACTTCACACTAATGAATATATCATCTTCAATAACAGTATTGCCACTCAGAATCCAACCCCGTGGAACTTAATCATACCTAAACCCTACGTGTGCTTCCATATGTCGCCTACACAGGATTATGTACAGTCTCAGTAGGTAGGGTTTCGTATTGACGCAATACGGGTAGTCACTCAACAATTGAACACAATACTGCATATCCCCACAAAATGTAGGGATCAATTCTCGAATGTCGTTCCCTAGACGGGTGTCGGACACCCCCTAACCACTCCAGATTTAGCAGGTAGTATCATGACAGGTTTTCGCAGATATTGCCTAATCTATCATGTGGCTTATCTAGCGACCCAACAAGATTTATGTGCAGGACGCCATCGTAACCAACCGAGGGGGGATGAGGAGAGTAGCCGTTTAAGGGAATAATGCTCAGTGGACGTGGCGAGGGAGGAGTTGTTGAGCGGGCGGTGGGGAGAATAACTAAGGGGTACATTCAAGGGGTAAGGTGTTGATTGGGTAGAGTCGTATTGTACAAAGTGTCCACATTTAGATAAATCTACTTGATATTCCTGACGATACACCCTATATGCCCTTAATCTGATAAGGTTTAAGTTTGCTTTTCGAGGAACTCAAACCCAGTCTATTTTTTCTTGCCATAGTAAATTGCGTTTTTTTTTTTTGCAGCTCCAGAACATGTGAATACATTGTGGAGAACAACTTACGGAATCAGGCAATAGCAGAAGTTTCTATGGGCACTCTAACTTAGTTGGCATATTAACTGTAGTCAGATTAGTAGATAAATGCCTTGAATAATTTCACATCCATTATCAGGTGAAATTCAACAAAAATGGGTTTAAGGAAGTAAGAGATAAAGAATGAAATGAGATTTGGAAGCGAGGCATAGAATGTATGTTGAGGGGGGAAGGGAGAAGTTGAGGATGACAAAGTTCAATGTTCTACTGTAACATTACACTTCGAAGAATGTTATACTATCGAACTGTTGGAACTAGATCCAGCTTATTTATTTACGTGATGTTTTTCTCTAGGTGTGACTTTTTAGGATGTTAATGCTTGTTATGTCACACACATATTATTTGCCCCTCCTCCATGATCATAATTTTGTCTTCTGCTACGCAATTTTCTTCCAGCCTCCGGAGACCGACATTTTATTTAAATTGCCTGCGCTCCCCTGACGGACCCAAAAATTTTAATATATCCTCGAAGTGTTATATATTTACTCCAATTCTAATATCACTTACAATGGCCCCTCTTACTGTTGCTGTTGGCGAAGCCAAACCTGGTGAAACTGCCCCAAGAAGGCAGTATTCCCAAAAAGATGGTGCTGTAGCAAAACCACACGATACAAAAGCAAGTACTGTTCCTGAATTCTTGGAAGAAGTCGTCAAGAGGAACAACTTTAGAAATGCAATGGGTTGGAGAGACTTGCTCGAAGTCCACACCGAAACCAAGAAGGTCACCAAATTTGTTGATGGTGAACAGACTAAAGTAGACAAGGACTGGACTTTTTACGAATTATCAAAGTATAAATATATTTCATACGACCAACTTTTGCAGTTGTCCAAGAATTACTCCAAGGGGTTAATCAAGGTTGGTTTTAAGCCAAAGAATAGCAAACTCCATATTTTTGCTGCCACCTCTCCAAAATGGCTTCAAACTTTTTTGGCTGCTTCTTTCCAATCCATTCCAATTGTCACTGCCTATGATACTTTAGGTGAATCTGGTTTGACCCATTCTTTGGTCCAAACTGAATCCACCGGTATTTTCACCGATAATGCGCTTTTGGGTAACTTGATCAAGCCCTTGAAAAAAGCTACTTCTATTAAATATGTTATCTATTCCGAAAAAATTGATGAAAAGGATACCCGTCACGGTGGAAAACTATACAAGGAAGCAGCTGAAGCTAAAGCTAAGATTTTGGAAGCCAGACCTGATATCAAGTTCTACTCCTATGAGGAAGTTATTAGCTTGGGCGAAAGTGATGATTCTGAATCTTCAGTCGGCTTTACTTTACCAGAAGCCGGAGACACTGCATGTATCATGTATACATCGGGATCTACTGGTGATCCGAAGGGGGTCGTCATTTCCAATGCCAACATCATTGCTGCCATTGGTGGTGTTTCCACAACCGTCGGTAGAGACATTGTCAGCAATGCCGATCGTATCATTGCTTTCTTGCCTTTGGCTCACATTTTCGAATTAGTCTTCGAATTCGCCTCTCTCTGGTGGGGTGGTTGTTTGGGTTACGCAAATGTCAAAACATTGACTGATGCTTCTTGCAGAAACTGTAACTCTGATTTACTGGAATTCAAACCTACCATTATGGTTGGTGTTGCAGCTGTATGGGAATCTGTTAGAAAGGGTGTCTTGGCTAAAGTTAGAGCCTTACCTATTATTACTCAAAAGATTTTCTGGGCCGCTTTTAGAGCAAAATCGACTCTTAGCAGTTATCATATTCCTGGTGCAGGTATTTTCGATATCATTTTCAAAAAAGTTAAGGCTGCCACTGGTGGTGAGTTGAGAGTTGTTTTGAATGGTGGATCACCAATCTCCACGGATACCCAAGTATTTATTTCGACTTTGATAAGCCCTATGTTGCTTGGATACGGTTTAACAGAAACTTGTGCCAACACTACTATTTGTGAACTCAAGCGTTTTGAATATGGTGTTGTTGGTACCTTAACTGGAGCTGTCACTGCCAAGTTAGTTGACGTTCCAGATGCTGGCTATTATGCTAAGAACAACCAAGGTGAAGTTTTGTTAACTGGTAAGAGTGTTGTCAAGGAATACTACAAGAATGAAAAGGAAACTGCCGAAGCATTCACTGAAGATGGATGGTTTAGAACCGGTGATATTGGTGAATGGACCACAACTGGTGCTTTGAAGATCATTGACCGTAAGAAGAACTTGGTGAAGACATTGAATGGTGAATATATTGCTTTGGAAAAATTAGAGTCGATTTACAGATCTAACCCTATCATTCTTAATGCATGTGTATATGCTGATCAATCCAAGGTCAAGCCAATTGCAATTGTTATTCCAAATGAAAACGCTTTAAAGAATCTTTTGATTGATGAGAGAATTTACTCGTCAAGCGAATTAAAATCGATGGAATTGTCTCATCTTTGTAATGACAAGAAGGTTATTAATGCTGCACACAAGTGTATTATTTCTACAGGTAAATCACAAGGATTAAGGGGTATTGAACTTCTTCAATCTGTTGTATTATTGGACGAAGAGTGGACCCCTCAAAACGGATTTGTTACATCTGCTCAAAAGTTACAAAGAAAGAAGATTAAAGAAACTTACCTCGATAAAATCAAAGAAGCTTATGCTAGTTCATAATCCCTTTGTATCTTTACTCTTAATAAATTAGTCATGTTTTGTATTATTGCTGAATACTTTATCTCTCTTTAATTTCTATATGATTCTTCGTAAGTATTTCAATGCCTATTTTGCAAGTAATAAACATACATTTTTGAACATTGTAATACCATAATTTTTAATACTCCAATTGTTGTTAGAACTTCATCCACCATAGACACCTCTGAATATACGTTTGATAGCAGGAATATCAAGTGAATCATTTAAACACAATTGCAATAAGATTCTTGCCTTCTGAGGATTCAAGTATCCCAGCGCAATAGCACATCCAAATGATTCTCCTACTGGAAGAGAACCAGTGGGGACCATTCCATCTAAGGTTCTTTTTGAATAAACAACTGGTAAGTCGAAATCCTTCAGTTTACACAAATTTGAAATGAATTGATTCGTATTATCGGCCATCGATCCTGCACCCATGGTTGCCAATACTAGACCTTTAGCATTCAAGTTATTAACAGCAAGTTCAATCAAGGTATTATTCAAACCTTGATGCCCGAAAATGATAGGAACTTCTGGCAAGTTATTATTTTCCAAAGGTAATTTCAAGTTGAAATAATGGAGCCCTAAAGGCTTTTGAGGGGGAAAATAATAATGAATTTCATTATTAACAAAGTTTCCCAAGTAACCTTGACCGTTGGACTTGAAAGTATCCAAAGAGTTTGCATTGGATTTTGTAATATAAAATCCAGATCCGATTCTGTCATTCAATGCAACTAAAACACCACGGCCTCTGGATTCTCTACTAGCTGCAATTACAATGGCTTGATATAAGTTCATTGGCCCATCTGATGAGATAGCAGTGGATGGTCTCATTGACCCACACAAGACAATTGGCTTGTAAGTATTGACAGTTAATTGTAAAAAAAAAGCAGTCTCTTCCATAGTATCCGTACCATGTGTAATAACAATACCGTCATGTGTGGCTAAATCTTCTTGGATTTTGTCATATAACATGAGTAATTCCTTGGTACCAATCTCTTTGGAATCAATATTGAGAACTTGTTCATATTCCAAAGCACATGTGCCTGATAAGTCTGGAATGCTTTGTACTAATTCTTCGATGGTTAGGTCGACGTTATAACCTGCGGTTTGGTGGGAATTTGATCCCTTAGATGCGATGGTTCCTCCTGTTCCAAGAACTTTGATTGTTGGTAATGTGTCTTGGATCGAGAGATCAGAGAGACCTCCAGTCAGGATAACAGAATTCGATCTATATTTGATTTTAAAAATCGGGTGTGTATCTTGAGATACTTCATGGATCTCATAGTTGATGTCATCAGCAAATAATAATGGTGAACTCATATTGGGTGATACTTGACACTTTCATAAATTGGTGAGTACTATTTATAAGAACTCTTCGCATCGCAATTGTGAAGTTTGACGTTTTGGTGGGGAGATGGAAAACAAAATCCGAAATTTCAGCGGGGTAGCACCCCGGAAGAAACCGTAACAATAAATACATGGCGGAGAGAGTATAGGATTTCAAAGAGAGGAGCTTATACTAAAAAAATATGACCTTTTGAAAAAGTTTTAACGAAGTTATGTACATGTAACATTCGACATACTTTACTTGTTGGAATAATGTTCCATATTGACGTTGGATAGTATCCATCGGGACCCGATGTTGATAACAGATGATGGCTCAGGTTCATTAATAGCTATATGACCATTATTGTATTTTCTAAATCGTAGAAACCCCTCTAGTACTACAATTTGCATTGAATTGTGTATCTGGTGCAAGCACTAAATTTTAATATCTATCACCAACAGTTTAGAATCCCACGTAAAAACTTGAGTTCAAATTGATGACTTCTTGCATATCATAAACTCGTCCACTTCTTGTAGATCCTCCACTTTTCAGTTTCGATCATCAAAGACATGTTTGGTTTGAATACCTTCATAGTTCTTAACCACCCTGACAATCATAAACCCACATGAGCATTTGCGTGCAGGCCCAAAAATTGTAGTTCAAAGATACCCATCAAATCTTCCTTAGTTAACTTTTGAGCTATACATACTTCTGCAAAATGGGCTTATTCAGTAAAGAAGATGAAGTTCCCAAATTACCTCCAAACAAATCTAAAAGAAAGGAATGTTGGGATTCGCGTGATTTATTTTTTGAATGTTTAACCAACAATAAAATCGATAATTCGTTAGATCCAAAAGAAGAAACCAAGGTTGAATCTAACTGTGGCAAATTAAGAACTGATTTCCAAAGTAAGTGTGTGGCCAGCTGGGTGAAACATTTTCAAGATAAGAGGTTTAATGATTTGACAAGACAAAGATATATCGAAAAACTTGAAGCTGAAGGAGCACAACAGTTACCTTTCAAATTGGATAACAGAAAGTAAGAAACTCTTTCTAAAGGTAATACTGAAATACGGTTGTCTTAGACATTCCAACTAAGTATGATTCTTAACTAGTATACTTATTAATACTTGTTCTTGTACATATCTATAAATACTTAATACAGATGCTAAGTGGACCGTGGACATGCTCTTATGATGCAGTGATATAGATTGGTTCTCTTGAAACAACCTGGGGACTATCTTTGTTCCAGACATCCAATACCGAACCCCATTCATACTCTCCTTTTTCAAGAATTATGAAGCTTAAGTTCATACATAATATTTCTCCTGATTCTAACCCTTCGTCACCCAAATGATTTTGCAAAACTCCATTGATTAATATTTTACGATCAATAGACATCTGTGCGTAGTTTGGATTAGTGGTACTCATGGATGAAAGAACACTAACTGGGAATGGCAAATGTCTCAAAATTCCTTTGACTGGTGACTTGGAATTATTTGTAATGGTGGTTCGCAATGTGTAAAACTCTTCGGTATTTAATAAATATTGAGTTCCTTGTCTTTTGATTGAAGTATTGCATTTATCCAGAATTATCGAGCTGGAAAGTTTAATAGGATTGTATACCAAAATGTTTGCCATCTTTGGAGATAATCTTATCGTTCTTAATTCAATAGAGCCTTTCCTAATATCCGTACCTGCTAGATTAATTGTATTCCACGAACCCGTTAAATTCTCAAGAATAATACTTCTTAACCAGAATAACTCTCTCATCTTCATGTCTTCTCGTTCACTGATAGAGTAATTCTTAACAAATTGCTTGTTTCTCAATGAAGGAATATTCCTTGTCAAGTCAGTCCCATCACTTGAAACTCTTCTCATCGGTAATAAGAACCTTGAAGTCTTGCCTGGTTCAATGAAGTCATCAACATCGAACCATTCACTGTCTCTAATTTTATAGTTAAGTTTGCATTGCAATTTTTCAGTCCATGAATTTCTTAGATCAATGATAAGCAAGCAATAATCAGATATATCTTCATCACCGGATTCGCCAACAACGTTGATAAACTTTAAGACGTTTTCTAAATTCTTATGAATCACATCTTTACTTTGATCTTCAAATCCTTGGAAAGATGATGAGAACAAAGGAATTATATCACATCCGACTATTTCTAAAGATGGCATAATCGATAGGTTCAAAGGTACTTGAACATATTTGACAAACGTCTTTGATAAATCTTCTTGCTTATGAGCATACTCCAATATAATTTTCAGTTCCTTAATCCCCCTTTTAGCATTAATTTCGTAATCAATAGTAATGTCTGATCTCGGTAAGATATTCTTATATTTCTCGCCAATCATTTCCTTATTCAATATCTTGAATGGTTTGAATTTCAACAAGTACCATTCAATTTCATAGATTTCAGATGCTGGTAACGTTTGATTTCCCGTACTTGAATTGAGCTTTTTGTTCAAAGTTTCAATTGTAGAATCCCAAAACGAAAACGATAAATAGTTTATGACTTCATTGGAATGATTTGTTAACGATATTGAAAGATGATATTTTTCTCCTTCTAATAACATTATCCATCCATTGGTTACCAGGATGTCTGTTAATGAAAGACTTGGCTGAGGTGGAATTACATTCAATGTGAGTTTTCTAACTGAAGTTCTGTCGGTGACGTTATTAGCCGATAAATTTTGTTGAACCTTTTCAGCAATATTAGACGACGTTATCTCATCAACAACGTTACCTATTTGTTTCACTTTGGAAGTTTTGGCAAATATTTCCTTATCAATTATTTGGAAATACTGTTCTTCACAATTGCCTAAACTTATATAAAATCCAACAACATTCAATTCCCCGTCATCCAAAGGTTTGAAAGTTACCAGAAATTGTTCTGTTGCCCTCGGAGGTATACTCAAGTGGCTTGTCGACGGATGATTGGTTGTGGAAGATACAACCGATGTCGCAGAAGCTGGCAGACTTCCCGCTCCATTAGGGACAAAGCCTACTTTTTTGATAGTGCCAGGATTAGACCTTACTTTTCCATTTAAGGATGATAGTCTTGCAGGAACAAGAGGATGGCTTGATGTATGATTGAGATTTGAAGAAATCTTGGTTAAATGCTTCAATGTTTGAACTTGAACTTCCCCTTCGGTGACTATTGTTATGTCACTTACTTCAACTTCAAAAGCAAATGGATTTTGCAATTGTAGTTTCAATTGGTAGATTTCATCTTTGATTAAAAGCTTATCTTTATTAATAGCAGTTGATTTGGTTTTGTTATAGGGATTGAAAATAAACGGTTGCGTACTAGAGGTTCCATTTGAATTGGATATCTCCTTTTCCAATCCGACACCTTTACTATTTTGTTCATATTCAGAGAAGAGAATAAGTTCATCACGATTTCTATTACTGACAAATTTCACTCGTCTAACCAAGAAAGGATCCCAATATGAGGTGGATAACTTCAAGTTATTTCTATGTGACAAGAATATCAACCCGTCTATCTTATCTTTTAGCTTGATTTGATATTCAGCATGTAAACTGTGAGAATAACGAGTTAACAATAAAGTACACAAATTGATGACATATTGATAATCTTGAATAGATTCAGTAATATTGAGACACAATTTAATCAACAGTATCTGCAAAGTAGTCCAATCACCTTGTGCATGATTATAAGCTGCAATCAGCGAGCTTTCAGTTTCTAAATTGATCAGGTAAGCTGTGAATAAATAATCAATGATATCTCTTATACTCGAAAATGGATTTTTATTACCAGTGACACCATTAAGAACTTCCATCGTGTTATCATGTTTATTGCTTGGTTTCTGACCTTCTAACTTTGGTAAAATTCCAATCAACAATGTTCTCAATATGAATGCTTTCTTTCTGAAGAATCCCAAATCAGTATACATCGATGCCAAACAACAATATATCCGACATTGCTCGAAAATACACATATCTACTAATTGTAAGGAGAACACTTTCTCAATCTCCTTTAGAATGTCGCTTTTCAGAAAGTAGGACTTTTCAACGATGTTGCCTGAAAGTTTGGATGATCTTACAATATGCTCGAGAATATTCGTTTCATTACCACTCAAGTATATGGCAATCATAAACTTAATGGAACGTAATATCGACTCAACATACACGATATCTGGTACCATGTTTTCATAGTCATTTGTACTTAACTGATAGAAATGTAATTCTTTACTCGTCATCAATTTAATAAATTCTGGTAATGGGAGTGCTGAAAGATCCGGATTTGAATTGAAAGTAAAGCTTAAATTACTACTCATAGAATTTCTTGGAGACACTGATGTTTTGGAATTTGCTGGAGTTGGTCTACCAAGATGATTTTGAGGATTTTCTGTCGAAGTTCTATGTGGAGGAGTATCACTAGTGGAAGTAGTGGAACTCGTAGTGATGGTATGTAATTTGCTTTTGGAAATTTGAAGCACACCACAAATAGCTTGACTTGGTAATTGATATGTTTGTCCAATATATTGAAGTAATAGGGTACTGATCCCAATTCCTTCTAATGCACTTCCCAACCATAAGAAATCTTCGAATTTTTTCAAGTATGTTAAGGATTCTGCAAAGCATTGTAATGCATCATTATACTTACCTGCTAAAAGGTAGAAGTTCCCCATTAATTTTGCTTGTCTACCGTGGTGTCTCTGTTGGGTCTTTGATTTCGGATCTGAGGAGTTGGAATTCGGAGAACCTGAATTCCCATTTGAAAAAGTAGCTTTAAAAGATGTTGATCCTGAGCTTAAACGCTTTTGTGCTTGATGAATAGTTTTGGACAAGATATTACTATCTGTAATAGACACAGGTGATCTCAACGTTATGTTAGTGTAGGAGGAGGCGTAACCGTCCAATGCATATAGGAAATTACCACTAATTTCACTCATGATAGACTCTATGGGGGTGTTTCCTTTGTCATGATAAAATACGAGTCTTTGGCTCTTAGGGTTTTGTGATTGGGAAATGGAATCAAAATAAATGACATTATGAACAATCGAACTTGGATAGTTTTTCCTTAATGACTGCAAGGTATCTTCATGATTTTGAGTTTGATTTTCAGGAACGGATTTACCGACACCAATAACAATGAAAGTTTTCCTAAATGGTTCAAAATCATGGAGGAAGATGGATTCACTTTCGGGAGCTGAAGTCACATGGTCGAAGATAATGCGTCCATTGGGGAACGTCTGTGGATTGAAGTATTGCAAACTTTGATTTGGTGTTATATCCAACAATCTTGTTTCAATCAGTTGGGATCGTATGATATTCAAGTACTTTGAGAAATCATTTTGTGAGCAATTGTTGATTGGCACTAGAAGGCATTTGACTCTTGCAGGTGCTATATAGTTGTACCTGTTCGACATGGTGACCGGAATTGAAAGAAAGTGGGGCGAGGTAAAGGCCGGATGTTTAATGTGGTACTAGATTAATTAAGCTGATAGAAATGATTTCGTGGATCTCATAGTGAGATCAAAATATTTGCGTGTAAACAATATTTGGCACTCGCAAAAGTCGTGCGGGTGAACCGACAGTTGGGAGGCGAAAACAGAAGTGGTGGTGGGTGGTACTACTCTAGTGTTGGAAACAATTGAGAAACTCATATCAGTATTCTTACTTACTAATAGTCATGCCTGGTTTAAATTTCGACAACTACCAAAGAAACACTTACTTGTCCAATAAGGGATACAATGGAGCCAAGGCCACATCCACAGGTACTACAATTGTCGGATGTAAGTTCAAAGGAGGTGTGGTAATTGCCGCTGATACTAGAGCTACTGCTGGACCTATTGTGGCAGATAAGAATTGTGAAAAGTTGCATAGATTGTCACCACGTATCTGGTGTGCTGGTGCTGGTACCGCTGCCGATACCGAAATGGTCACACAATTGATTGCATCCAATTTGGAATTACATTCATTATCGGAAAATAGACAGCCAAGAGTCATCACCGCATTGACCTTATTGAAACAACATTTATTCAAGTACCAGGGACATTTGGGTGCTTATTTGATTGTTGCCGGTGTCGATCCAACAGGAGCACATTTATTGTCAGTGCAGGCACATGGATCCACTGATATTGGGAAATATCAATCCTTAGGTTCTGGTTCCTTGGCTGCAATGGCTGTATTGGAAACCCATTTCAAAGAAGACATGACAAAAGAAGAAGCAATGAAGTTATGTGCTGAAGCCATTGAACTGGGTATCTGGAACGATTTGGGTTCTGGTTCTAATGTTGACTTGTGCGTTATGGAAGTTGGAAAGGATGCCGAATTATACAGAAACTACTTGACTCCAAATGTCAGATCTCAAATGGCAAGATCTTATAAGTTCGCCAGAGGTACTACTGCAGTGTTGAGAGAAAATATCCGTAACATCGTGGATATAGAGGAAACCGTTGTAAGTTTCAACTCCAATGATGCCATGGAAGTAGATGCCTAATGTTTAATGAAATATCGAGTTTAATTGTAATAGAATACAGTTTAGGATATCAAATGTAGAATGGAAGAAATGTGTGAAAATCACTAAATATATTTATTTGATAAAAGTTGCCGTTCACTAGTATAGTTGCCTTTCACTACTATTCTCTTGATATGTACCATAAACTTCAAATTGTCATTTGCAATCTTGTAGTGTGCCTGCACAAATGTCACAAAGTTTAACTTCTAGATAATTCTACAAGTTTATAGATCAAAGAATCTAACTTCTACATAACTTATTTCTATTAGAACGATATCAAAATGGTAGTTAACAATCCAAACAATTGGCACTGGGTCGACAAAAACTGTATGGACTGGTCCAAGAAATACTTTAATGAAAAAATCGTCGATTTAAAGGCTGAAAATTCACCTATTGCAACTTTCATCCAATCTGTTTCTTCGGTGGAGGGAGACGTTGAAGTTTGTCAACGTAAAGGTAAAGTGATTTCATTGTTTGATTTGAAATTGATCTTCAATGTTTCTTGTACGGAAAATGAAACTGAAAAGTTCTCTGGTTCAATCACTGTTCCTGAATTGGCTTACGACACTACAGCTGATGAATTACAATTCGATGTTAGTATATATAACGAAACATCTGAATCTGAAAGATTCAGATCTCTTATTAAAACAGGATTGATTCCAAAATTGAGAGATCACTTGTCTAAATTTGGTACTGATTTGATTACTACCCATAGTACTGATATTCAACTTTCTTCAGATAAGGTTAATTCTACCTTTACCAAGGCCAATCAACAACCAGCTGACTCTACTACAGCTGTCAAGAGCAGTGAATCTAAAAAACCTACAAGCACTGCTTCTGTTGCTTCTAGTAATACCACCACTACAAGCAAGCCAGCAGCTTCAAAGTCAACCAGCTCTTATTCTTCAGCCCCAAAGTATAACACGTCTACTTTACATCTTGAACCTACTTTCAACACTACTGCCGAACAATTATATGTTACCCTTCTTGAAGATGCTAGAGTTGCCGCATGGTCTCGTTCATATCCTGTTATTGAAAAGTTTCCACCTTCTGAAGGATCGGAATTCCAATTATTTGGCGGTTCTGTCACTGGAAAATTACTCAAGCTTGTTCCTAACCAACAGATCGTTCAATTGTGGAGATTAGAAAACTGGAAAGATGGACATTTTGCCGAATTGAACATACAATTAATTCAAGGAGCAGGAGAAACCAAGATGGTGGTGAAGTTCTCGGGTATTCCAGTAGGAGAAGAAGATAGAGTTAGAGGAAACTTTGAAGATTATTACGTCAGATCCATCAAGATCACCTTTGGATTTGGTGCTGTTTTATGAAGAGATAATATAGAAGTTAAACAAGAGAAATTGTTTTTAACCTAGTCGTCCGAAAACCGCACCTTGGATGTGCTATACGTTTGTAGTAGTGTTCGTAGTAAGTTTTCGGGCCGCATAGTATTACTCAGATAGTATTCGTATCAAAGACCAGGTCGTGCAATTTGGGCGGGTCCGGGAATCCTTTTCCTCATTGGGACAATCTTTTCCATTGCCAATCGATCACTTACTGTATATATAAAGCAATAAAGATCGTATTAATTCTTTCAATTCAAATCATCTTGATATCTTAATCTAAAATGTCCGAATCAACCGTTGGAAAAGTAAGTTTAGGTTATAAGCACATTCTGAAATATGAATCGGGATTTAGTTCCATTTATATCCATTTTTCAGTACCTTGGCGGTTATACTAACTTCGTTTCTTTTTTAGACCATTACTTGCAAAGCTGCCGTTGCATGGGAAGCAGGCAAACCATTGTCAATTGAAGACATCGAAGTGTTGCCTCCAAGAGCACATGAAGTCCGTATCAAGATTTTGCACACAGGGGTCTGTCATACTGATGCCTACACCTTGAGTGGTGTTGATCCAGAAGGTGACTTCCCAGTTGTCTTGGGTCACGAGGGTGCCGGTATTGTCGAATCCGTAGGTGAAGGTGTTACCAACGTCAAGGTCGGTGACAGTGTTGTTGCCTTGTACACTCCAGAATGTAAGGAGTGTAAGTTCTGTAAGTCTGGTAAAACCAACTTGTGTGGTAAAATCAGAGCAACCCAAGGTAAAGGTGTCATGCCAGATGGAACTTCCAGATTCAAAGCAAAGGGTAAGGACTTGTTACATTTCATGGGTTGTTCCACCTTCTCTCAGTACACTGTTGTGGCAGATATCTCTGTTGTTGCCGTCAACCCTGAAGCCAAACCAGATAGAACTTGTTTGTTAGGATGCGGTATTACCACCGGTTATGGTGCTGCCACTATCACTGCTAACGTCCAAGAAGGTGAAAATGTTGCCGTTTTTGGTGCTGGTTGTGTCGGGTTATCTGTCGTCCAAGGGGCAAAGGAAAGAAAAGCAGCAAAGATCATTGTCATCGATATAAATGACAGTAAGCAAGAATGGGCCAGCAAATTTGGTGCTACTGATTTTGTCAACCCTACAAAATTACCAAAGGGTACTACTATTGTCGATAAGTTGGTTGAAATGACCGATGGTGGTTGTGACTACACATTCGACTGTACTGGTAATGTCGATGTCATGAGAAGTGCTTTGGAAGCTTGTCACAAGGGATGGGGTCAATCTATCGTTATTGGAGTTGCTGCTGCCGGTAAAGAAATCTCGACCAGACCATTCCAATTGGTTACCGGTAGAGTGTGGAAAGGTGCAGCCTTTGGTGGTGTCAAGGGTAGAAGTCAACTTCCAGGAATAGTTGATGATTACATGAATGGTAAGTTGAAGGTTGATGACTTCATCACCCACAGACACTCATTGGAAAAGATCAACACCGCCTTTGAAGACATGCATGCTGGTGACTGTATTAGAGCTGTCATTGACCTTTAAAGCCAGCAACTAGTCAAATCCAATGCCAAACTTTAATCTTGACTGGGTGCAAAAAAAATTATATGAGCATTGGTTTGGTTAACTATAGTTTTAAATACATAATTTTATACAAATGTTAACTAATTTATTGGTCATCTTCACTGTATTCAACTTCTGGACCATCCAAGTCAAGTGCAGCTTGTACATCATCGTCATCTTCATCGTCTTCATCTGCTTCTGAATCAATGAAATCATCTTGTCCCTCAGGGAAGTCATCCATATCTTCATCTTCATCTTCATCTTCATCTTCATCTTCATCTTCATCTTCATCTTCATCTATTAAACCTAAAGCTTTGGCATCATCGAGCTCTTCAATATATTCAACATCGCTTTCCAAATCATCTTTATCTTCTTCAAATTCTTCAGTCAAAATTTCTCTTTTTAATTCATTCTGTTCATACAACATGTTTAATCTACCTTGTAACTCCAATAATCTTGGTAAAGTGTTTGCTTTCTTGGTTAAAACAGAATGAAGATTAGATAATTTTCCGCTCAAGTTTGGTAAGGAAGCTAATACAGCACCATGGATGATAACAATCCATTTTAACCAATAATTTAATTGATCAAATTTATATGCTTGACGTTGGATCTTTTCGGACAATTTGTTTAATAATATAACGGCCAACGAAGAATCCAATTTGGAAATGGTATTCTGAATGACTTGAGGATCGCGATTACTTAACACGGTTTCCAAAAGTGCCTGATCATTATTCTTTAAAGATTGAGATAATACAATAGTTAAAGTTCCGGTCTTTGCACCTAATTTCTTCTTTGATTTCGATTTAATTTGTTGGCCATTTTGGGTTTGTTTATTTCCTTGATCGGTTGACAATTTTTCTAATTTATCAGCCAAAGTTTCTTGGGATTCATCTTCACTATCATATTCCAAATCTCTATAATTTCCTCCTTCACTAATAATAGTATGACCTTCTGTATAAAGTTTTGCAGCTGCAACATCATGACCAAATGATAAATGGGTGGTAACCTTGGTGGTGGCTTTACTCTTCAACAAGGTAGTTTCACCTTCAAGAACAGTTGAGCCATTTTCATTATCAAGCCATTTAATACTTTCAAAATGTGGCACATTACCATTTTCTAACCATGAGATTAAAATGGAATCATCAAACACATTAATCACATTAATAATTAAATTGGAATCATTTGGACTTTTGATCTCTGCTTCTGGCCTTGATAATTTCAATAATCCATTGGAAGGTCTAGATTGAACATTAGATGCATTTTGTCTTCTCTTTTTTCTTGAAGCAGATGAAGTTGGTGAGGCTGGTTGTATTTGTTGTTGGTTTGACAAAGGATTATTGAAGAATTCCAAATTACCATTTTCATTTATTACTGACAAAATGGATTTAGAATCTTTAATGCCCAATGAAATATCCAATACTGATGCTTGAGAAACAAATACTGATTTGGTTGCCAGCTTTTCAATGGAATATAAGTTAATAAATCTATCACCCTTTGCACTTGTTAAGAACAAATCTTGATCATTAGATATTGGTAAAATAGAATTGATAGGTTGAATATGTCCTGGGAAAGTTTTAATGATTTGTTTGCTGGAAATATTCACCAAATAAATAGAATGGGAACCAATCAATAAATGAGCAGCACCATTAATCATGATACTCGAAAGTCTATTGATGGTCTGGGCATTTTCCAATAATTCATTGAAATTGAAACTTTGAAGTAATTTGAAATTGACAATATCCCATTCATAGATAGTTCCTCCAATATCAGAGGCCCATGCTGTTTGAGTGTAAGCAGAAAAATGGAAGTCGGAAATTGATAAGTTTGCTGGATGATTTAATTCAGAAATAATCTCATTGGATAATGGGGAATATATCAAAATAGTACCTTTACTTAAACTTAATGCAAGAATATATTGGTCACCATATGGAATCCATGAGATATTGGTTAACTTGGAAGACTTGTCTAAATTGAATGACGTGTTAAGTGGAGTCTGTGTTGGGTTTATGGATTGGACTTTGATTTGATGTGAATCTAATGCTACAAGTCCGGTGGCCAAGTATGTGTTGGAAGGATCAAATTTGGAACAGACTATAGGACCCTGTGATGACATCTTTGTTTATTTACAGAAATTATATGGAGGATATAACCTTGATGATACAAATCCAATATTGTAAGGAGAACTCAGGGGTGAATTAAGTTGGTGATAGATATCTAAATCGTAGTGTCTATATGCTTTCTCATCTTACTGAGATGAGGTTAATTTTCATTTTTTTCTCGTTTCTTTTTGTGTCATAATTTTTGATCGCGAAAAATGGTTGCAACTTTTGCCAAAGAATCATCTCTGCATCCTTCAAATGGTAGTCGATATTTACAGGTTATGCTATCAAAATCCATAACAGTAAAGGTATTATCCAATTGTTACTCAAATGTATCACTCTTTTCGTCATAAAGATCATTTATTCTATAAACCTAATTTTTCTTTCTCCTTTTGGTGTTTTCAATATTATTGTCATCGTTGTCATCATCATCGTCATCATCATCGTTGTTGTCATCATCTTCTTTCACTTCAACACCTCGGGCCATACTGATGTTGATCCCTGCTCTCGAAGTTCTTCTTTTGATCTTGCTTCGTTTATCTTCCGTTGTTTCAGTAACTTCAGGGGTAACACTGCTCACTGTTGATGTTCTTTCAGGTACCTTATCATCTTCATCTTCTTCAACTTCATTATAAAATAGATGTGCATTATCTATTGGTTTCCTTGTTTCATTAAGAAATTCTTCGTATTCTTCTTTTTTCATTTTACCATCTTTAACCAACTTTTTCATTAATTCACTTTCTGTATTTGTTTGGTGTGTGCTCTCGCCTAGTGCTGAGGCAGAATTGGATCGCGACTTTATAGTATCCGGATTACTCGGACTATTGGAAACAGAACTCTTTGATGTTATTGAGTTCTTATGGGGTACAACGCTATCATGGACAGTGTTAAGTGTGTTACTTAACCCATTAAAATAGATTTCATTGACGTTCAAATTCTTATTCGGATCCAAATTCTTATTTTGTAAACTTTGCAAACTTGCTTCTCCCTCCGGATCCTGTTTAATAGCAGGTAAAATTTCACCACATTTCAAGGCTGCTGCATCCTGTGACGTATACTCTTTAGCATGTGCTATTCTGCTGTGATTAAGGAACCCTTGTGCGGATGAAAAATTGCTCCGTTGACAATCAGGACATGTCAATCGAACAATGATACCATCTGTTCTACGGTATAAACATCCCAAATTTTGATTTGCCTTCAGTGCATTGACAGAGTTAGCCGTAACCGCAGCATTGTGTGGCGAAGTTGCTGCAGGATATGCATTGGATGGTCTTAATGATGATGTCGTAGATCTAGTCCTATACGTATGACCTGCACTTGTGCCATGTTGTTGAAATGGCGGGATAGATTGATATTCGTTGTTATTGCCTACACTATTACCGAATAGTGAACCTTGTCTTTCAGGAGCCAAATAATCGGATTTGAAAAGATCGTTGCCTCCGTAGCTATAATGATCTCCAAAAGCTTGTTGTTGCAGTCGTTTCATGTCATTATAATTAAGAGTCAATGTTTTGTTCAAAATCTCAAAATATCTGAGGGTGAAGTCACTTGGCTCGTTTGAGAGCTTTAAATCGTTTGGTACGTCGAAGAACTTCCGCAATACAACCATTTGCGATTCAATTTTATGCATTTCGGTCTCTGAAAGTTTGAGTTCCTGGTGTTTTAATCTGATTTCCAAATCGATCTGTGTGGTTATTATTTCTTTCAAAGTTTCCAATGGGATCTCTTGGAGTCTTTTCCTAATGATTTCTTGTTTGTTGCCTTTGGGAGAGGCGGTAAGTGGGGGTTGCTCGGCTGGTGTCAGTTCCGTTCCGATTTGTATATTGGGCACGTCCTGACTCATTGTATCTGTGTTTTCACTAATATTGAAGGAATAACTATGGACAAAGGATAAAAGAAGACAACTGTGTTTAGAAACTATGTACGTGACATACTGAATATATGGGTTTGTCACGCCGCCAATTTATCAGACGTCCCAATGGTAGGCGCACGAGTATTCGGTTTGTGTAACTGATTTGTAGAATCTTTTTACGATAAGAATGGACTAAAAGGCAAAACCAAAAGAGGTATTAGTAGAGAGGAAGATTTATGAGAAAGTGGAAGGGGAAGTTTCTTTGCTTGTGACATAAAATTATTGTAAGTTTATATATTTTGAAAAATGGACAACTTTTCCAATTATTACAAATGTGACACTAGCAATCACTTAACGTCACTAATATTTCCATTTGTTAGTGCTTGGTACGGGTACTAAAGAAATGAAGAAGTTATCATATAAGATAGAAAACATGACCACTAAGGGTATAATATACCCCTTCTTTTATAGCTGACTTATCTTGTTACAATAGATCTTATTTTCACTTATGATTCTTCGATTGGGTGCAAACATTTTAGTACACGCAATGAATCTCAAATTCAGAAATCATCTTTTCTGACTAGGACGATATCTCTAAATATCTTTTATCTTTCAATCTCGTCACTGCCAATTTCGATCTTCAACATGAGTGATAATTCCCATACTGATGCAGCTATTCCTCTTGCAACCATTGCACGCGTATTTCAAGAGGTATCATATAAGAATGGAAACACGCGTATCAGTAAACCAGCATTGGAATTGTCATCGGAATATATTCGATTGTTTATTAATGAAGCATTGGAAAGATCTAACGAAGAAAGAAAATTGGAGGGCGATTCTTTGTTACAAGTTGATGGCATAGACAACATCAAAGAAACACAACAAAATGCAAACCCTACCACCACTACCGAAGAGGTCGAAGATGACGAAGTTCCTGATTTGGATGAAGATGCAGAATTCGATGAAGAATATCAAGATTCTAATACACAGCAACAATTACATGCCTCTATTAAGTACACAAATGATACGTTGGATTCCAGACATTTAGCCAAAGTGGCTGGTATCTTGGTTCTTGACTTCTAATCTACTTATTCTATGATGCTATTTAATTATGGTACATTTTCCCATATCAATGATATTCCAATATCCGTATGATAATTCAGGCTTGGAAAGTTTCATTTTCTTGATGGAATCAGGCAAATCAGCCTGTACAGTGATATATAAGGGAATTTTCAAATTTAAAATATCGACGCCTGTTGGTGCTGGTGATATGTCAAGTTCATCATCAGAATCATCTCGTTCGAGATGTAAATTGATAGGTATTTGCGACCAACCTGACCCATGGGCCACTAGGGATTCCAAATTTTCAGAAGATTCCATATCTTGTTCGTTTTCTTTGAACAATGAGTTTCCCATCCTTAATACCAATTCAGACCGGGAAATGGTAGTATATGTGGTTAAGCATGTTGTTGGGATTGATCGTATAAGATTTTTGGATGATGTTGAAACAGGCTTGATTATTGATTTAGATACCGGTATTGTCAAGTTGAATTTATAACCATCGGAACCTGAGCCGGATACCGGGTTAATGAAATAATTGGATATTAATGGAACTGATGTTATATGTACCTTCATATCTGTCAAGAGTGGATTCATTAAATTGACAAGAAAATTATACAGACTACCCACTTTGAAGATGTTTTCTGAAGGTTCAGGATGGTAATCCTTTGCAAATACTTTAGATGAGAGGGTCTTCGAAAGTTTTAACGATGGCATATAATCAATAGCGTTGAATTTCACAAGGAATTTATTCACTGTGGGCAATTGTCCATCCTCATTATGAGGTAAATGTAGAAATGTATTACAATTTAAACATTTATACGATCTCTTCACTGTTAACTTTTTAGGAATGGGAAACTTTTTGATAGTTAGCAGGTCATCTTTTGGTATATCTATTTCGGATATTATATTTGAGAATGACAATGCTTCTTGTTTATTTAACTTGGATAGGGATAAGTTTTTAGACCTGACTTGATTTGTGTCGTTTTTGGAATCTGTTTCTTTTTGAATCAACTTTTGAAAGTAAAGATCAAATGCTGTATAATTCAATTCTGTCGAAGATTTCTTCTCCGACTTGATGATTGAGTTTAAAGGTTTTGGGTTTGTTATTACACCTGTTTGGTAATTAAAGTTGCAAAACAGGCATTTGAATCGGAAAGATTTACCCGGGTCCCTTTCAGATGTATGATCAGAAACAGTGATGCTTAAAGTCGCAGTGCATTCAGGACACGAGAAGCAACTCTTAGCGCAATATCGGGTATCATTCGATGATTTTGAATAGTCTGTGATACAATTGGAGCAGAATTTAGATTCTATTGTATAGTAACAATTCTCAATTGATTTATGGATTTGGCAAGAAGGACAAAAAAAGAGTTTTGAGAGATGATACACTGAATTGAATGAGATTTGATCTAGGTCATTTTTATCTCCTAAACTTGGACAAAAGATGTAGGAATCATTTGATAACTTGGACATCACATACAGATTATGATTTGGTGTTGTGAAATGATCGCACGAAAATCGTCTCCAAATTTAAAGAGTTCAAGAGCTCAAAATAGGGTAAATTACTGAAAAAGAATTTCATACACCAATTGGATGGAATGTACGAATCAGATGAGCTTGTTAAAGGAGTAAAGGGTTGAAATGCGGTGAACCATGTGGGTTATGATCTCAATAAAAGGGGATACTTTTAACGGTTTTTAGTATATCCCATTTGTTGAAATTCTCATGAAGTTTGCTACGGAGGTTCGGAAATATAAACTGATTGACAACCTATTGTATCTAGATAATTGAGCACACGGCACTCACTCAATTCCATCTGTCAAAACAAAGCTTCGACCTCAGGTGGGCAAGTTTACTAGGTAACCTGAAGTTGACTGCGTGTAGTTACCACCAATAGATCCCCATCGTTTGCAGCACACGTGTAATCCGACAGGAGGCAAACTACCAGGGTCAAGATTAATATATATATATATATATATATTTCGAGGACCATGCTCATTGTAATGTTTTGCAAGCATTAAAGGATTATGAATTTTTTAGTTGGCCTATTATCTTTGGTAGTTATAGCTCAAGCAGTCGTATTGCCATTTACATTGGTGAATGGGAAAAAGGAACTTCAAATCGATTCCTCGGTATTCAATATCAGAGATGAGAAAGAAGATAGTAGTGGTAAAAATATTAATTATCACACTGTTCCACAATACTTCAAGCAAGATAATCCAGATACCGATGATTCGACCTTCGATGTGACCAAGGACTTTGGGTTGTATACAAACACCTCTTGGTCCGAATTGGTTTCTGAACTTAAGGACTTGAATAAGAAGTATGCCAACAAGAGAGTTTATAAATTGTTATTCTTACAAAGGCACGGAGAAGGATATCACAATGTTGCACCACTGTACTATGGAGACAAGAGCTGGTCTTGTTACTGGCAGACGAAAAATGGTAATGGATCTGTGGAATGGTATGATGCGGAATTGACTCCAAATGGAATTGATCAACTTGAAGACTTCTCCAAAATTTGGAGTAATGAAATAAAGAACCATCCGGTGATTGAACCACAATCTTACTATGTCTCACCCTTGAGGAGAACATTAGAAACGTGGAATTTGATTTGGGGTTCCAATACGAACAAGAAGCCTACCATCAAAGAGGTTGTAAGAGAAACGTATGGAATTGGAACTGAAAGTAAACGTCATAATAGGACTTATATTGCAGCCAATTACAACTTTGCTACCTTCGAAAGTGGGTTCACCGAAGATGATGAATTATGGACCGCTGATAAGCATGAGTCTAAACCACATAGAAACAATAGAGCAGTTGAATTTTTGGATGACATTTTCAAACACGATGACAATGACGTAATTTCGTTAGTTTCACATTCAGGTTTTATTCACTCAGTTCTCAAGGTTATCAACCACCGTAAATGGAATTTGAAAACAGGACAAATGATACCTGTTGTGATTGAGGCCGAGTTGAACAAAAGTGGCTATGATTATGATTTGTCCAAGCCGTGGGAATCTTATTCACAAGAATGTGAAGATGCTGGTGGCAAACCAAACCACCAACCTCAATAAAAATATATTAGATTAGAGAAGAAAATTAGAAGTACCAAAAGAGATCACAGACACGCTCGAGAGCCCTGCTAGAATCCATTACATACATATATATGAAAATACATAACGGAAAAATCGATTGCATGAGTACCTAGTCGGTTACTAACAGATATGCAAAGCGTTGTAGGTTCGCCTTGACGCGCCTAATGTAAACTTAAGCTATGCAGACATAATTAGTATTGTTGTTGTAATTGGGTAGTTAATGTACCAAATAATTAGGTCTTTAATAGTACAGTACTAGAATCATACTCCTTCATTATTGGTATAGTGTGATGCAATTCTCTTGGAACTAAAAGAGTTCTAGGTGTTATTTCGTATTTTATTAAAGTACTTTCTAGTTGCCAAATATTGGTCTATGTTTCCGTTTGTGTACTGTCGCAAAGTTGATACTAGCGCCTAGTCCATGATTGTCTTTCGCGCTCTAGTTAGTTTAATTTCTTAGTTATCGCAGACATTTCGCTGACGTAGTCGCTTATTCTGATAGTTGTTAGGTTTAGTCGGAACTGCATATAATTACATTCGCTTTCCTTGTTATCACCATGCAACATACAAGCAACAAGCACAATTTTAGCCGGGTCCAAAATTGGGGGATAATTAAACCCTTTTTTTAATAAAAAAAAAAAAATAGATGGCCGAAGAGAATCTTTACAAACGTGTCACCAGACGAGTGCAAATCTTTTCTTTCAGGTGTTTAATTCCAATTGACCGGTGGCCTAGGAGTAGGGGAACATCTAGGAAGAGAACTCTCTTTTGCGTCATCTCAGGGTTTTGATACATGCGCTCTGAATTTACGACACTTGAGATGAAACGTCGCCTAAAATCATTATGTAGATCTTAGAGAGTAATAAGGGGGCCACTGTTGGTGGTTACTAAATATAAATAGATCCCTGCTTGAGGATAAGGGATTAATCCACTTCATAAAGCTAGTTAGATTAAGCCGGTATGCTTTATTTAAAAGATAGTATGCCTTGCCTAAGCCTAGTGTGCAGAAGTCTAGACCAATAATTTTTTGCGCTAAGAATAAACTAATCGATTACAACATGAAAATATAGCCACAGGCAATCTCACAATCTGGCATCTAGATCCCCTATTACAGGAAAAGAAATTTTGACTTATACATACGCATCAACAATTGCATTGTCTACAATACCTTGTACCTAAAGGTTAGATTATATGTTTATATCTGCGTCTATTCTCCTTAATAATTTCCATAGTAACGAAATTCGCGTCAACTATAGAAACTAGTGTCCGGTCTTAAATTTATAATTGCCCCTCATCCCCTTTGGTACACTCCTTGCACTATTACCTCATACCTTTGTAAGTGAGAAAATATAACCTGAGTGACTCGCACATTGTGAGACAGAACCCGCGAGAAACAGTGGGCCTGCAATATACCTGACCCCATCATTCAGTTTCCAACTCATACTGTTTGTTTTTTCTTTTCTTTCAAATTATCATATTTGCCATCTAACTTATAGGCGCAAGGGTCATACCTTTATTTGAATTCCCCTGAAACATTCTTCCTTGGTACTGCTAACATCAGTTTGGTGTTATTTATCCCATTACATCATCGTTATTAATTGCCTTAACTACTGTCATCACTTAAAATTACTTTACTATAGTGTTGTTAGGTCGATTGGTCATCTTCGCCTAATATCATCGAACCTTTTCAGCACCTTTATTTTCTTCCAGAACTCAGTTTTCACACCATCTTGATGAGCTCTTCTCCTTCAATACGTGCTTCTCCAAACTTTACGTTTCCATCCACCAACAGCCCGAGGGAGACTCCGGTGGATTACTTCACCATGAAATCGGCAACAACAAAACCAATACTGTTCCCCCATTTCAACCCTCCTTCTAACACGAATAATCACGTTAACCAATCAATAACCAGTGCAATACCGTCCCAGCTGTCCACTTCTCAGGCCGTACATACACCAGTCAAAATCACAGTCCCAGAACATGTCCCTTCCTCTACAGCTTACAATCATCCCCCCGTCCCAATAACTCTGCACTTTTTGTCCCCCAAAAAACTGTCTGTAAATCACAAATCCATAAACGATTCAGTGAGTTCCATAACTTCAAACACATCCGATCTTACCATCTATGAGAACAGTTTTCAAAATAAAAACTCATATAGAAATCATTCCATCATTTCAACGGAGACTTTGGTAGATGAAGAACCCCGTGACGATATGGATACTGACCATGACTCCCAAAACTGGCCAAAGCTGCACACTCACAACCTAAAATTGCTGTCTTCGAAACATAATCAAAAATCTTTGTCAGCATCATCTGCCAATGACTTCAAAAGTACAAGTGTATTGATTTCACTTAATGAGAACGAAGAGTTCACCCCAAAAGCAAATTCTGCCATAGAGCCATCATTTCCTTTTCCAAAACCCGATAATAATGCATCTCAAAAAGAAATTTCATTTCCTTTTCACAGTCAAACTACACACAAGACAGAAGCATCAGAAATTTCTCACAATTTGCCACCATCTTTCAAGCTACCTCCTATATCCAATTTAAAAAAGCAAGTGACCTTACCAAACATCCTTACACCCAGTGAATTATCTTTTGACTCCATCAAGCATGAACAATTGAAGAGATTACACTCGTTGCCAACTTTGAATTACCGTCAACAAATCGAAAACTTATCTGAATCGAGGATTAAGTTCCTTTCTGAAAAAGATGCATCTTCCAAACTTAGACAAATAGATATTGACCACCCGGTGTTGATTATAGATATCAGACCTTTTGCTGACTATGTCAAGTCTCATCTTAAAAATGCATTGAATGTATGTTTACCGTCAACTTTATTGAAAAGGCCGAATTTTAATTTACACCGGTGTATTAATTCGTTACCAAACTATGAAAAGCTTCAATTCAAGAACTTATTTGCCGCGAAGTCTGGAAGTGTGTTCATCTATGATTATTATGAAAATACAGCAAATTTACATCACATCTGTACGAAATTCATCAACAGTCCATTATTTTTGGATGGAAATCACGAAATTTTCTTAATTGATAGCAATTTATCAGAATTCAATTCTTTATACCCTGATTTATTTGAGTCCGGTTCCACGACTAATAATCAAAATAACAATATTACTGGAAGACCACTTATTTCAGTTTCGCATCCTCCTATAAATTCAATTGATACTTCAACTTCTCCACTAAATGTTAACAACATTTTATCTCCGTTAATTGTCAATTCAAAGGTGCGGTCAAATTCTTTAGCTGAAGTTCCAACTTATAAATCAAGTTCCAATGAATTAAAGCGTAATTCCAGTACCAGTATTGAATTGGATAGTTGTACCAGCTCAACACCAATTTTGTCAAAGTTTTCATTACCTAAATTGAGTGCTGCTTCTGTATTTAAGATAAGACATAATGAAGAATTACGCAATGTTGGTGCTAATCCTTTTGAATCCGCTGGTTCTGCTAAATCTGCTCCAAGTGCTTTGAACCAAAACACCTCGAATCTTTTTAAATTGCATAATTTACCGGTTGATAAGTCTAGTTTACCTGATTGGATAAAGAAAACAGTGTTATCGAACGTTCCAGGGCAGGAACAATCTAATACTATTAATAGTGATTTTTATTCGTTGGAAAAGTATGAACAAAAAAGATTGATTACTGCTTTATCACTACAAAAATACGAAAATGAATCTAGCTCTATGATATCGCCAATGCCAGAGAATGAAGTACCTCCTACTATCAGTTGTGGGATTGAATTCGGTCATAAGAATAGATACAAGGATATCTTTCTTTATGAACATTCCAGAGTTAAGTTGAATCATTCTCAAACTTCTGACGAACAAGAGGATTATATCAATGCTTCATACTTGGATACGATTGAAAATTTGGGTGACTTTACCACTATTTCACCAAATTTGATGTCCCATTTGAAGTTTATTGCTACTCAAGGTCCCCTAGAGCAAACCATGGGTGATTTTTGGAAGTGTATTTTCAATTTTGAATGTCCTATTATTATGTCATTAACTGATGAGGTTGAAAATGGAGTAATGAAATGTTCTCCATTTTGGAGAACCGGGGTGTATCAATCAAATCTGACCATTATTAATGTAAAGTTGATCAAAGAAATCCAAGCTACACCCCAATTAATTCTCAGATCATTTACTATCGCTATGAATGATAGAACCCATAGTGTATTACAAATGCATCTTTTGTCATGGCCAGATATGGGAACCATATCAACGCCATTAGATATTATTCAATTGGTCCAATTGAAACATCACATATTAAACTCTTTGATGTTGAGGAACAACTGTGAATATCCCACAATTATCCATTGTTCTGCTGGGTGTGGTAGAACAGGAACATTGGGAGCAATTGACACTGTGATCAATATTTTGAAAAATAACAAGGATAACGAATTAAAGGAAGATCCTATCCGTCAAATTGTTAACAATTTTAGAAAGCAAAGAATCTCAATGGTTCAAAATTTGAGACAGTACTATTTGATTTATGATATAATCATTAATTATTTGACCCACGGTGGGACCCACGGTGGCCAAGAGCTGGTTGGAAAAGGTAATTCACAACATTGGGATGATTTGATCCAATTGGATATTATCAATGAGTTTGTTGCTAATTATTAGGTGTTTTATAGTATGGATTAATGTATTGTTTGATTAGTGAGTAACCTAAAACATATTGTAATACTAACTAATAGCGAGCGAACGAGCCACAGCTTTGGCCGTTTCAAAATTCAAAATGCTTACATGATGAATTACTCTTTGTAGCAAGCAGTTAATAACAAGACACCATGTATTATATCTAATTAGTATGATTCATAGCGAGGGGTACCGAATCTTCATTTGCTAAGGAACTCTACTTAAATGTCCCGAATATTATGTATCTAAATATCTACAATTAATTAGCTCAAATCATGTATTCTCATAATAATAATTAATACTATTTAAGCATTGCTTTCAACAGCTTGCTTGATAGCACCAATGTTGGCACCAATTACCTTTTGGATAACCTTACCACCTTTGAAGAAAAGAAGGGTTGGCATGGAAGAGATTTCGTATTCTTGGGCAACTTCACTAACTTCATCAACGTCAACCTTGATGAATTTAGCACCGGTGTGTTGAGCAGAAAATTTTTCCAAAACTGGGGCAATCATCTTACATGGACCACACCAGGTAGCATGGAAGTCAACAACGACTAAGCCATCGTGCTTTAAGGCAGCATCGAATTCGGATTTATTGTGAACAGCAGTAACCATATTGTATTTATTCTAATTTGATATAGAGTTACAGAATGAAGGCTTAATAGACGTTTTTATATCAATCGCATTCTTGTCAAAGTTGTTGTCAGGTACACGCCCAAACCCTGTTCTAGCACAATTTAATTAGTAAGGATTACATCATCCTCACGTGTGTACAAAACTCCATGGTTTTTTGTAATCAAGTCACACATGATGGTGTTCGGTGGTTGCAAATATGTGTGAAGATGACATTTAATAAAAAGATGTATTTTCTTCCTACTTAATCTTCCATGTCATTCTTATTATTCTATTTGATTCTTCTATCTTCTATCTTGTATAAGCTGATCATTCTACTTCTAATTCCCTTGTCGCATTTGTCGGCTTACTTATTCTAATGTTAGCTCCCGAATCGGACTTCTAACGTTATTCATCCACACTTCATCTTTAATATTGACAGGTAATAAATTTTCATCATTATTATGTAGTTCAACCAATGATGCTAAAATATGCTTTTCCAACTCAGTATACTCAGTGATAAGTTCTCTGAAATTGTTTTCCACAAACCCATTCTCTTGTGGGATATCTAATTTCTTTTGACAATACTTGATGATGTAATGTATACACTTGTCAATCAAATCTTGGTACAGTTCTTCGGATTCAATGAGTGCTAAATCTTTGACAAGTTCACCGTTAAATTTTAATCCAATTGGTCGAACACCATTAATTACATCATACTTTCTCTCTTGCAATCCTACCATTGAAATCACCTCATCTTCCGAGATATCGCAATCTTCAGGAAGCTCGTTGAATTCTTTGAAATCAGAAATTGCATCTCTTTTCCATTCCCTGTTATAGCTTAACCCTTTTAAAAACAAAATAGGTAAGTTATTTTCATAAAAATTGAGGTATTTCCGATTATTTGGACCTAAGATTACCTGTACTTGTGGTAATACTCTGGCCCATTTGCAAAGTAATCGGAAGTCAGGATCATCAACAATAATCGGATCGATATGTAATTCGAAGACCTGATAATGGCCATCATCTTTCTTTCCTGGAATAAACCCATAATTACTGACGAAGTTTTGTATGCTTTCAATTGGTGCATAACAAATAGTAATTTCAAAGAATTGTTCTTCCTTTGGAATATCATTATATTTCAATTTCAAAAGAATATCTTCACTTTCAAGATCAATATCGAAAAATGAATTATTATTATGTGAATGGTTAGCAAAATCTAATATAGGCACAAGAGTTACATTGGTATAAAAGTTAATGTTATTTTGTTGTTCTGCTTTTTCCTTCAATGATAAGTTATCCATATAGGTCGAAAGAGGTTCATTTTCATGCTCGTCATTCTTATTTTCGCCAGATTCGTGACCAACTTCCTCGTCATTATCGTCGTCGTCGTCGTCGTTGTCTAGTGATTTATGAGGAATCTCTAAAGTTCTGGATCTGATTGCTTTAACAATGTGATAGTATTCATCAAAAGTAATGTAGTCTTCAAATTTGACCTCCGCATCTCTGTACAAAACATTTAAACTTTCAATTAAAGATTCAAAATCATTTTCACAATTCTCAGATTCACGGACTAACTGGGTAATAAAGGGATCCTTCGAATTATTTTTACCCATAGGATATTGTGTAGTTGCAGTTGCCAATAGAATATCTACATATTGCGTATATTTCTGCATTGGAGATTTAGTGTAGTATGATTCCTTTGGGTTGTGGTTGGATATCTCTTGGAGTACCTTAAGACCAACTAAATAGCCTGTTATAATTTGAGTTTCTTGACTTGGTTCCATGACACTCAAAATGTTCTTAAATAATTCAGATTCCTTCACCTTCATTGAAATGTATTTTTCTTCCTTATCACGTTCCTTCAACTCTTCTAATAAACCAAGCAAAGTCATGTAGTCAAAACAAGTATTGTATGGAATCCGGAGAAGCTCAATATCTTCTTCATTGCCTTTGTCCGAATGTATCAGTTCGGTGTTGACAAATAACCCTATACCTCCTAATTGACTTTTCCCAATACTTAAACCGGAATGACTAATAATTCTCTGTGTTTCGATCCATTCTTTAAATTCAAAGTTTGAAGATACTCCTGGTATGTTCAAATGGGAAGGCTGAATTTTCATCATGAATAATTTTTGCTGCTATATCCTACAAGTTTTTTTAGACTTGAATTAGTTTATGTCCAACCAAGTGCGTTGATGAACGCAAAATTCTTCAAAATTATTCCGATAATTGAGCTCCCCTAAAAATTCATCCAAATATATGGACAATTCAAATAGGTATTATAAGGCTTAAAGAGCATGGCATTCTATCTTCTTCTGGTGATAATTTGTGAGGTCTCACTAATAGGTCGTTCAAAAACAAACTCCAGAGATCGGGGACTACAAAAAAAAAAACTTTTTAAGTTACTCCCTTAATCAATAAAACTATTAGCAATGTCTTGGGACGACGAAGATTTCGATGTGCCAGCTACCAAAGCTGTCCCAGCCGCTGCCTGGGAAGAAGAAGAAGACGATGACGTCTTAGAATCTTGGGAAATCGATGAAGAAGAAGTTGCTAAACAGAAGAAGGAAGCCGAAGCTCAAAAGCAAAAGGAAAAGGCTGAATTAAAGAAAAAGCAAGAAGAAGCTAAGGCCAAAAAAGCTGGTAAGAAAACAGTTGCCTCTGAATTTGATGACATTGACGAAGCAACAAGAAAGGAATTGTTGAGACAAGCTGAAGTCTCTGCCGATTTAAACAATGCTGCCGACTTGTTCGGTGGTTTAGGTGTAGCAGAAGATTTTGATGTAAATGCTCATCCAAAAGAAAGATTAGCCAGGGCCCAAGCTGCTACTGCTGCTAGAAAGCCAGTTCTTACCAAGGACACTCCTATCGAATCACATCCTTTATTCCAACCAACAAACAAACAAGAATTTGAAAAATTAAGAAAAGCTGTTGGTCCTGCATTGACTAGTTTGGCTGAAGATTCTTTAATGAACTATTCTTCCAACTTAGCCATTGATTTAATTAGAGATTTGGCTCAACCATTGTCTGTTGAAAACCTTAGAAAGGTTTTATCTACGTTGAATGTAGTCATCAAAGAAAAGGAAAAGCAAGAAAGACTTGCCAGATTAAAAAAGTCTGGTGGTACTTCAACTGGTGGTGCTGGTAAGAAGAAGGCCAAGCCAGCTGCTAGACCTAATGTCGGTGGTGGCTTCAAAAAAGACGATCTCATGGATGACAACTTTGACGACTTTGGTGACGACGATTTCATGTAAATTCGTACTTTCGTGTCTAGATTAGAAGCCATAATTCATTTGTTCATCCGGTTTGATGCCAATAGATCTTTTTATCGATTCCATTTTGCTGATCTTGTGGTTTTAATAGTTGTCGATACATTTGTATAATATTCAATGGTCAAGCAATATTTTTAATTATCGGATTCTTCGTATATAATAGTAGTATTTTGGTTCTCCTAGCAAATCTATTGGATCTCGTGTTGGTGTTTCGACATTTATTCCGATATCAAAGGGGGCGTTGGATGAAGTTGTGGCTTTTTTTACTTTTGGCATTGGTTTTTTAGCAATTTTGGGCTTACCACCTGTTTCTTCCTTTCGTTTTCGAGTTCTAATTGATGCCGTTCTTGATTTCTTCTCATTGGGAAGCTCAGTTTTGGTGCTCAATTCTGAATTCTTGACTTCTTCTGGTATCGTCGCAGAGTCAACTTTAGGATTATAAAACAACTTCTTATTTGAAATGGAAACAATGCTGCTTTTATCACTTGGCCTGGACTCCTTTTTTGACTGCCAATTCTTCTTCTTTTTCTCATCCACCTGAAGAACTTTTGTGTTTTTTCTTTCAGAATTCTTCATCTCACCTATCACTGTGGGAACCTCTACTTCCTGACCGGTATCAAATATTACTTCATCGTCCAGAAGAGGATGACATCCTGGAAGTTCCATTATCTTCTTATTTTGTAAATCTATTTTCTTGAGCTCGAATCTCTTCATTTCACCTGTACGATTCATTTGGCGTAGATTTGATTGAACAGTTTCCACCTTAGTTTCGGTCAATGGCTCTAACATAATTGAGGTACAACGGGTAGAAGTGGCTTGAAATTTACCATTTTTACATAATGGAAGAACTCTGACTCCTCCCTTACCCTTTTGTTGTCCTCGCCTCTTTCTTGTGGGAGATTCTGGCTGATCAACAAATATGGTTCGTAGCTCAGTAGCTATATCATTCTTTTTTGGGACTACATCTGTTGGAATTTTTTTTAGGCTCCCCTTCTTCGAAGCTTAGTCGGTTAGAATTTCTACACAGATTACAACACTCATACATACTAACCCTTCCTTTTTTTGTGGTAGCTGACCTAACCATCTTCATATGTTGTTTTAGTTGCAGTACACTTTTTTTACAGCCATTTAAAGTTGCAAATTCTAGAGCAGTGCGACATAATTTATTTGTGTATACAGCGACATTACTAAAGTCGCATAGGGTTGATGTGGGATTGATTTCAAAAAGGCATACCGCATTATATCCCTACTACCATACTCAATGTCTAATGAACATATAATATTACCATCTGCATCTTCACAGTCCATCCTTTCTGTGTCTGACCTGACCAAATCCGGATTTGGCTACAACCCATCCGTTGGCCCGATGTCCAACGCCATTTCACAAGAAAATGTAAACATACTATTGAATAAAAGAACCATAAGTCTTACACCCACATCGCTAGACTCCATATATGATAAGAATGTCAATAGCAAGAAGCTCAATGAGATCAACTTGTCGTCGTTGTCATTTTTATTCTGTGAAGTCGTCAATTGGACTCATAAAAACTCCAAAGGTATTCAAGATTTGGAAACAAGATTAAATGGGCTTGGATACCAGATCGGACAACGATTTTTAGAATTGATCAAATTAAGAGAAGGTGCCAAGAATTCCAAAAGAGAGATCAAAATCATCGATATGTTACGCTTTATACACGGGACCTTCTGGAAATCGATATTCGGAAAAATAGCCAACGAACTTGAAAAGTCCCAGGATGTATCAAACGAGTATATGATCATCGATAATGTTCCATTGGTTTCTAAGTTCATCAGTATACCCAAAGATTATGGCAATTTGAACTGTTCTGCATTCATTGCTGGAATAATAGAAGGTGCATTGGATTCGTCGAGCTTCCATGCAAATGTCACTGCCCATTCTGCACCAGTTGATGGATTTCCCTTAAGAACGGTATTTCTAATTAAGTTCGACGAGCTGCTTGTAATTAGAGAAAGTTTAAGATTCTAAATTGGTTCATGTGAACTTCTAGACCATATATTAAGTTATTGATTACAATAGGTATACTTTTAGTTTATGGTTTGGTGCACGCATTTTTCGACATAGGATGAAAAAAACTTGATTCTTGATACCTTCAAGTGTATACCTTCCTCTTATTACATACGTCAAATCATGGGAATAACAATTAGACAAGCCACAATAAATGACATACAAGCTATGCAAAATGCAAATTTGCATAACTTGCCCGAAAATTATCAATTAAAATACTACATGTACCATATTTTGTCGTGGCCACAAGCTAGTTTTGTTGCTACAACCTATGATGATATTGTTGAAGAAGAACTTGAAACGGAGTCAGAAGATGGAATATTAAGTCGTCCAATAATAACAGATCCAAAGGGTGACACTGCATATATAAATAAAGGGGAGAAAATAGTGGGATATGTCTTAGGAAAGATGGAAGATGATCCAGAAGCTGCTGATAAAACAGCTCATGGACATATCACTTCATTATCGGTGATGAGAACTTATAGAAGAATGGGATTGGCCGAAAAGTTGATGCGTCAATCCTTGTATGCTATGTGTGAATCATTTGATGCAAAGTATGTTTCCTTACATGTTAGAAAATCTAATAGAGCAGCATTACATCTTTACAGAGATTCTTTGGAATTTGAAGTGACTTCAATTGAGCAATCTTATTACCAAGATGGTGAAGATGCATATGCCATGAGGTTGGATTTGAAATTGGACGAATTGGTTCCTTCCAAAGCTCAGAAGGGAGTCATTGATGATTTATCCAAAGATTTATTGGAAGATTTATAAACTCGGTTTCCCCATTTTGTTGGAGTGAGTTTTTTTTTGTAGATCAATTAACACCTCATAGAGCAAGCTGACGTCATCAATGGATATCCATTACATACCATATCTATTGACAGTACATATCATTACAATTAATAAATTATATTATTTATGTTGTTGTTGGCTTGAAAATTAATATACAATTATAGAAGGAAAAAAGCAGTCCGCTATGCAAATGGTGGTGAAACATCTAAACTTAATACCGTTCTTTCATTCTAGATGCAACAGTACGTAAATTCCCATAAACCTTACCTGGAGGGGAACCTAAAATTAATGATACAACTGATTCTCTGGCCATTCTAATATGGGTAAATCCTCCCAATATATGAATTTTGGAATCGGCCAAAACAATTCTGGTTCTTGTAGCGTTTTCAATTGCAAACTTAGTCTTACCATCCTTACCAGCAATTCTACCAATGGCTCTGGACAAATGATCACCTTGCAAAGTCTTGACATCTTTAACTTCGAAAGTTTCAATATATAAATCATCCAATCTCAAAAGGGCAATGGCATCGTCCACATCGAAACCTAATGTGAAAGCTTTGACGAAATCAGCACCTTTTTGTAAGGCACCTGGGTCTGTGGTGTCCTTGTTTGTTCTTAATTCAACAGTTTTAGTTTTCAAGTTCATTCTGACTTGTAATTTTAAATACTCAACTAATGGAGGATATACTTTAGTCCATGTGTTCTTCAAAGGCGTCATTCTATGTGGAGGAACTGGCACTTTTCTGCTTTCCAATTTCACTTTCATACCAAGCTTGGATGCGGCAGCAAACTTAGGCTTTCCAGTTTCATCTAATACAACTCCCTCGGTATCTTTTTCAGCTTCCATCTTATCATCTGATATGGTTTCCTCTACAGGAGCTGGAACATTGCTGGCGTCTATCAACATATCTTCTTCTTCTTCATCTTCATTTGTGCTTATGGACTTTGTAACGGTGGGTGTTTGATGAACACTCTTAATAGCAGTAGGGGCAGCCATTGTTGTACTTTTGAAGATTAATTATACCTATGTGAACAGAAGATGATCTCTATGAGATTCATAAAAAAAATTTTGAGATGAGAATACTGTCACGTGACAAGGGTTCAAAAAAATTATAGTAGTACAATCTTACCCCAGAATTTTAATACTCGAGGGCATCCGAAAAGGAAATGAACCTAATAAAACCAACCAATGTAGCGAGAGGAATATTTATCAAGAATCCACCATTTTCTAACTGGATTGAATATTGGTAACAATATCTCGTAGGCGTTTTTTTTCGTGTTTCTGTTACAGGCTGGCTTCCAAAGTCCGATTGTGTACAATCCCTCGAGACGCATCTTGCTCGCACTACCACTAACTACCCATCCCTACTGGTTGAAAAAATTACACTTCTTACTTACCCGAATCTAGTTCAACACTTCCCCAGAAAGACCATACTCAACATATTGTTTGTAAACTCCGACATGATACGTCCATTATTGAAAACAGTGGGGTCACTCAGCAGGATAACCTCTGGAGGAGGACAACTGTTCAGACAGTTCGGTATGGGTATTAGAGCTAAAGGATATCATATCTGCTCTCCACAAACCAGCACCCAGATACTTATAAATAAGCAATACTTGAAAGAGTATACGAGATTGTTCAGTCTGACATCAAAGGTGCTCAAAGATTTATCCGAAATTAAAGAACAATTACCTCAATCTGAAATTCATAGTCAAGGGGCGGGATTAAAGGACTTTACTGGTCATTATGTGAATTCTAATAAGGAAATCGGCAGTATAGTTGGTTCTGAAAAAGGAAGTACTGACCTTGTTTCGAAACCACCTTCTTCTCGCTTTTCTAGAATAGATCCTTCCATCACCAAGGCTACTCTTCTTGCTAATGCCAAAACCTCAGTCTCAAGATTACTTGTACATATCAAATGGCCACTTATTAGAGGAAGTCAACATATGTCCGGATGGGACTTTGTATCTGCATTCATTTCATCGCTAGTCATGGGAAACCTTTTATGGATTATCCTAGGTACCACCACTTTTGGTTTAATGGCCCTTTATTCCGTGTATTATCTCGATAGCATATGGTACAAGATTAAACTTTTACATGACAATGATGATGATGACCAAGTCCGTGAACTAAATGGAAGTGACAAAAATCTGCAATCTTTTACCGATAACAGTATATTGGGATACTTTGCTAGTTCCATTATTTCTAACGGGTTAGGACTTAGTGCTGAATTTCAAAAAGGTAATATTCTTCCTGAACTCACAGATGGCAAATTAAGATTCAAAAACTTCAAAGTTTGTTCCAAAAGAGCAGGTGAACAAAGCAGAGCTTATGAATTCAATGCTACAATTGAAGCCATGGATGTTACATTATCATTCAATAAATGGTATGAAGGTAATGGATTGATTAATGAGCTTGAAATATTCGGTATGAAAGGTGAGGTTTATAAGGCATTACCTTCTTCAAATGCCCAAAATGTTCCAGATTACTCAGGGAATAATCATTATAGGTATGATCTCAATGAGAATATACATTATCAATATGATCTAAATGACCATAATATGGAAGAAATGAAGTCAGTTCAGAAACAGCAACTTCAACAAATCCCTCCTTCTTTCATGGATGCAAATTACCAACTTGAAAATATCAAAATTCGTGATTCATATGTGGAAATCTATAACGACGAATCAAAGAGTTCGGAACCTTTAAGAATCACAATTTTCGGATGTGATTTGCCCAAACTAAGAGGGGACCGAGTATTGATTGATTTCTTCAATGCCAATAATGTTAGTGGAGCTATCAATGACTCAATGTTCACAATTCATAAACGTCAACAAATGAGAGAAGGACTGGAAAACAAAATTGTCAGATTCAAAATCAATGGTATCAACTTGGGAACGATTTCAAAGTCTGACCCATACCTGAAGTTCAACTGGATTGTAAATGGAAAGGCTGAAATTTTGGCTGATATTTCAATTCCTGAATTGAAAGAAGGTGAGTTTCAATTTGCTGACGAATATAGACGAGTTAGTAATGTTGTTTCTGAGGCGATTACCGATTTGATCAATGCCACGTATCCTTCAAATAAAGCTTCCGAAGTAACTGATACGGATGATTCAACCAAAAACAGCACCTTATTAAAAGGTGCTTTAGCAGCTATATATCATACATTCTCGAAACCTACTTCCGCAACATCAGAAGATGAAAGAATTACGGAAAATTCAGAATACGTTATAGTAAACGTTAAGGTCAAGTTCACCGATTTAAAAGCTAGTCTTCCTCAGCATATTCCTTCAGCATCGTCTACTGGAGTTCCATTTATTTCCTTACCAAATCTTCGGTCATTGATCACTTGCATTAATGAATACGAAAATCATTCGAACAAGAATACATGTACGTCTGGTGATTCTGGAAATGAGTCATCTACTTCTTTTAATGCTCATAATCCTTTGGTTATTAGAACAACTGTCATTGAAAAGCTTTCTGATCTTTACAATATTGAAAACTTGAGTCAAACCAAAATCGTGGACTCGATTATCAGTGATATTTATGATGACTTATTGAAAGTGGTCAAGACCAATGAACGAAAAATCATCAGTGAAAAGTCTAACATGTGGTCCCATTCAATTGCTAGTCAATTGTTACTACTTGGTTTAGGAGTCATTGTATAAATAAAATCTTATGTACGAAGCAACGAATTATTTATTGAATTAAAGAAGTGTAGATTATATAATGGCTTCTACTGGTCATATCTTGTGGTAAATCATACATGTATATATTATTCATTGTTAGCTGGCTCAAACTTGCCAGTTTCTGTGTTCCGTTGAAGAAGTGGAGCCAGAAGCTTATTCCCACCCCCATTGAGTTCTTCTATTATATTATTCTCTACTGCTTTGGCTCCTATTCCTAGTAACGTACCCTTTTTCCGCTTCTCGAGTGATTTTTCAAGTACATTATTTGATGCCTTTTTAGGTTTCCAACCCATTCCTCTCAATAAAGCTGCCCCAAAATGTTCAACGGGTACAGAATCGTAATCCTGGAACTCTTCCGGCTCTGCAGATTCTTTATCATCTCCATTTAAAGGAATAGTTAGCCCCTGTAACTTGTGTACATCTTCATTGTTTAATATGGATCTTCTGGCTAGTTCTTCTTTAGAAAGATGAACTTCAGGTTCCTCAACTTTACTTCCATTATCCTTTTGTGTGGATTTCTTCTCAAAGTTCGTTATTCCATACTGTAATTTGGATTTCCTCTCTTCTAATTCTTTAGCTATGGTTTGTGGTTCATCCTGCTCTCGATTGGGCACATACGTTTGATTTTGTATCTTCTTATTCAATTTTTCGGGTTTTATTACTAATGGTACTTCATTCGTTTTGCTGATAGCACTTTTTCCCATAAATGCTCCCCCTTTGGTTGTGTCAAACGAATCTATTATAGTTGGCTTGTCTTCGTCCTCGGATTCATCTTCAAACCCTTTATGGAGTGACGATTTACTTTTGTTCAAGTTGAATGCAATTTTAGGTTTCTTAGCATCGTTGGATATCTTCGGTCCACTCCGTTTTAAATTTATCTGAAACCCTGACATTCCATTCACACCTCTTGAGTTGTATGTATAATCAGTATGCTATTACATCATCGTATCATCAGATAAGTTTCTTCACGTGATCTCAATCCGGTAATCACAAAAACACGAATATCTGTTTATGTTAAATAAACGCGCCTAAAAATCTGCCATTAACCAGTACTCTTCTTGGATCAATAAACTTATGAAATAACACCCCTAACATATTGGTAGAGACTCAAGTGATGCAATCGCTTGCGCAAGATTCTGACCATAAGAAACCAACCAAATTTGAACCAAACCAAACACCATCAGACTCATTCGATACTACTATGTCTTATTCCTCCCAAGAGAATGACACTGAAATAACAGACATTGATATAGATCCATTTTTGTTCCAGATAACAGAACAAGAAGTAACAAAGAAAAATGAGGAGTCCCAGAAGAAAAACTTGATGTCGATATTGTCGGGAAATCAGAATAAAAAAAGTAAACTCAAACAGAAAATGATACTACAGCAAGATGCTACAACAGATATAGATGACATTGACATCGACATTAATGATCAAGACTGTTTCGATTCTTCGTTCACAGAAAGTAAAAGTAACCAACTACAAAAGGATCATGACTTGATCGAATTAGAAAAGAAAATATATAATAATGAGATACAATCGGTGACAGCTAAAGATTTCTTCTCGAGATTGAAAAAACCAACTAAAAAAGACGAAAGTATTATCATTGATGATGAAATTGAGCCTATTGTGATAGAGGAAAATGACTTAACAACCACGGAAAGTTTGGAATCAAAAATGTATGGGTCTAACGTGAAGAGAACATCGGCCAGGGATCTACTTGGGTCTAAGAAACGTACAGTTAAAGAAAAGGCTTCATTACTTGTAACATTAAAGTTGGATACAAAGGTGTTGGCAGAGATTAAGAAGTACGACAATCCGTTCAAAACAAAAGGAAACGGTATTCTTAATAATAATGTGACCCCTACTGATTTCTTCAAAGTTGCACCCAAACCAGCTAAGCAAACAACCGATTTTTTTGATTCAATGATGAATGCTTCAAAAAGTACAGTAAAATTGACCCCACTTCAGAAGCTTAAAGAATTAGATCCTCCAATAATCCCCAGCCCGGAATTTCATGTTTACCACATAGAGAACCATACACACAGACGTGAGCTCCTTCCAACGTTAAAAGCTAAAGTTTCGCATAAAAGATACGATATAGATTCATTAATTCATGGGGACAAACTGGATTTGTTCGCTTCAGGAAAGATAGATACACCTACCCGTGAATGCAAAGTATCGATGATTAGTGGAAGCAAGCTAAAACTATTGACCGAGAAACTTCCAAGATATAATGAGGTACCTCAATTGAGATCCATAGCTCAAAGATTCATCACCAATGAGATTTCAGAATTGCCAAACAATAATATACTTTGGACTCAGATGTTCGAACCACAAGATCTGCTGGATTTAATGATGGCAAAACTGCTTAGGAATTCCATCCGACTTTGGATACAAAATGCATTTACTCGTCTTAATGCACAGTCATTAAAAAATCCGAGAAACGTACTTCTAAAGCAAAAAAAGCGAAAACAGCAAAGTTCAATGAATGGCTTCGTTGTTAATGATATTTTTGGGGATTTGCAAGATAATTCAGAAACAGATGAAGAAATATTCATGCCTTTGTTGATCATAACTGGGTCTACGGGATCATGTAAATCGTCATCAGTTTATTCATGTGTCCGAGAGTTGAACGGATATGTTAATGAAATCAACCCGGGTACTAATAGAGGTAGGAAGGATATATACAATAATTTGAAGGAATTCTGTACCACTCAACTTGTTCATAAACAAACTGAGTCGAAAACCTTCCAACAAGGTTTACTCTTATTGGAAGATGTGAATATTCTATTTGAACAAGATAAGAACTTCTGGCTGGTGGTGCAAGATATACTAAATATTTCTCGTCGTCCTGTCATTTTGACTTGTGAATCATTAGTGAACATACCAAAAAGTCTTGTTGAAATGGCAGAAGAAGAAGAGTCGGTAATTTCATTGGATATTCATCCAATTTCGAAAAATTTCATAACAGACTATTTGTGGGTATGTGCACTTAGCCAAGGGTTTGATATTGACCATAAACTTCTTGATCAAATCACTAATCTGAGTTTCAATGGGTATAACTATGATCTTAGAAAATGTCTAATGGAATGTCAAATAAGATGCCAGCAATTCGAGAGAGCTACTACATCTGATACTTTGATTGTCTTAGATGCTAAAGAAGGTCATGAAGAACATTCCATAGATGACCTTGAAAGTATTGCAAATCAATTAGACATTATGTCTTGCTCTGATGTATTGGAAACAAATTCCAAGTCCTTGATAAATCATGATGTGCAGAAAAATGAACTCATCGATGTTTATGTATTAGACGATACAACTCAATTGAAGCAGCCAACTTTACCCTTTGAATTGAATATAGGCGAGTTTCTACAGAAATACCTACAGAATAAATCATTGATTGTCTCAGAAAGTCCCGAGTCTTATTATACATTAAATCAACTAAGACAAGAATGTAACAATTTCATTGGTTCTCGCTCCAAGAAAAAGCCAAAATTCATTCAAGATTTAAGGCTTGTGACCAGAACCACCAGGTCACAACTATCATCAATTGATTCACCTTCGGAAGATAATTCTACCGATATCTTAGTGAACAACTGGAACACGGATCAAACTGGTATACCAGATAATTCTTTTATCAATTATATTCAACCAGGCGCATTCATCTTAGAACTCTTGCCAATCTCCCGCCATTGGCTTGGATTCCAACATGCATTGGATACCCATGAGAAGAACATCCAAAACACAGGTTTGAAAAGTTTGAAAGGATATCTCAACCACCGAGACTTTCAACTCACTTCAACTTTTTTGTTGAATACAATCAACACCCACAGCATATAACATAGCATCGTCATTCAAATATCATAGTCATTAAGACGTATATGTAGTAGTACAGCCCGTATGGAATAAGTTAAAATGTAGAATTGGAGCAAAAAAAGTCAGGTTAATATATAACAGACAAGTTCAAATCAACCTGGTTCTGGTTTTAATCCTTCCTCCTCCAAATGATCTTGCGGCCTTATGCTTGAAGTCCGTAGATTGTAGTCGTCTCCAGGCTTCTTCTATATGGTGGGGCATTATAGGGTTGGCAAGTTCATCTGGCTTATCAAACAAGTACTTTCTTTTCTTTTGTTTTTGTTGGCCAGGGTTTAGACTCTTTTCAATCTCGGATTTAATTTGTATTAAACGTTCTTCTGAATTTTTTATTTGCATGGCTTCTTCTGTTAATGAACACACGATTTCAAATGTCAAAAACCCAAGAATATCAATCACATCATCATTAGGTCTAGAATCACACAATTGAGCAATCTGTGCCCATTCTCTGAACCTCTTGGCTTTTCTAAAAGTGAATGAAGCTTGTCTACATTCAGACCAATGGACATATTCTTCCTTAGTCATATTTTTGGTTCTGTCATCAGCCATCTTTAATCTTTTCAATGATGCTATAGTGGCTGCTTTCTCTTCGTCGTCTACTTGTTCTGACTCCTCGGCCGTTTCCAAATGTTGTTCTGAAAACATAAATTGTAATTCCCAAGGCAATCTAATCTTGGATTTTTTATACCTCGAAAGCATTTTTGACGAATCGTTGTTCAGTACCGCCACAGTTCCACCAGCCGCTCCTCCCCCTCCAGCATCATTTTCTATCAATGATTCAGTTCCTCCACTTTCTTGATCTTTGGCATTTTTACGGACATCTTTCCAAGATAAATAAGTTCTTAACCTATTTACTTTTGCCTTGTCGTGTCTTATCATGAATATCACATCTTCGGGAGCTATCGACTTAGTTCCTCTGGTTCCAGCAGTCTTGGTAGCTTGTATCAATATTTCTATCACTTGTCCTCGGACAATATCTTCTATTATGGATGTGGTTTCTACCGGTGGATCATTTGATTCTCCCGACACAAACATCATTTGTTGGATTTCTATCCTATATTTGTATTTACTATCGATATTAGACCCCATGTTATGCTTCTCTCCTTTCAATTAATTGCTAGCTACAATTTTAACACTTCAGGGCTATATAATTGTATCTCTTGTATATGATACACAAACCCTCACAATATCATTCGGGGCCGGGTAACTCCCACTAGTTTACTATAAAAGCACCGCGAGTTGTCGATGAATGAAAAAAATTAATTTCTCTACACACTATTCCCAGTTCTTACTTAGCTAATGGATATAAACTTATGGGAGATTATATTTACTAGCTATTAGAGCATTCTTTATTACTCAAAATACCTTACAATGATGACAAGAGTGCATTTGGCTCGAGACTTTCTGTCGATGTGGAAAAAACCAAGCTACCTTATTTTTTTTGTCTGAGATTTCAAGAGGTATTCTGAGGCAATAACTGATGATCTAAAGAAACTGGGAATAGAAGTGATGGATGAATAAGAGAACTATGATGGAAATTATATGTCTTGAATTTCATTCATCTGTGAAACTAATTTTTACTCTGAAATGAGCGCAATGTATATACCAATTTGCATTCAGTTAATGATATTGACTAGAGTGCTAGGCTGGTATTGATTTCAGATAATTGCACACGTAAAGCATGGTTTAATATGTAACGAAATAAAGTTCAGAAACCTAAGAACGGTTTGTTTCAGACTTTCGTGCTTGTGATTATATGCGGCAGAGGTAGTTGCAGAAATCGATTGGAGTAACATGTAAGGCCCTTTCGTCATCACACATACTACATCAGACTATACAACTTGTAAGTTTACCCAGGCATACATATGTTGGAGTAACCTCTCTTGATCAGATCATCTTGTTTTCCTGTTTGTATTTGTAACCTTGAACTATTTTTTTGCAATAATCGTTGTGGCCTTATTGACTGCAAAAAGGAGGGGAAGGGAATATAGCAATATTTTTTGCAACCATTTGTACAACCACAAATAGGATTTTACATTCCTATAAATACTCCACCAGATTCCCCTTTAGCATTTACTTATTATAAACCATTACAAAACCCCCAAACCAGAAAGCACACTAAAACACTTATTGGAGATGCAATACGAACATTATAAACGATACGTTCTTATGCCAGTAACCCCTGTGGTAACTAAGATGAAGTTGAACAATAAAAGGAAGAATATGAAGAATATGAAACCAAAGGCAGTTAGGAAGAAGACTACGGGAATGCAAGAGCCACGCATTATTCTTACAACCTTATTTACTCCTGTAGCTATTGTAACTCCTGAAGCTGCCTCTGCTCCTTTGGCCATTGTCACTACTGCAACCACCACATCTCCTGTGATTACCACCAAGTTCGTCGAGAAGCTACACAAAGAAGAGCCATTAGTACCTAACATCCATTTTCCCAACAAAATTACGAGGGAAGAAGATATCACTTTCCTTGCAGAAACTACCCAAGTACTCAATCAGCATACTGAAAATGAAGTAATTCTGAACTCTGCTACAATGAACGACCAAGCAAATATTACCTCTGAAGCACATACTGATAATGCTTCGGCCAGCACATCCTTCATAAGTACAAACTTGATACCAGCCAGTTCAATCTATGAATCTGCCTGCTCTTCAGAACATGGGTTGCATTTCAATATTCCAGAATCAGTCATCGAACCAACTATTACGATACACATCCCTAGCCCCAAGACTGATGATCTCTCTTCGAATTATTCTATAGGAGTCATCACTAAGGCAGTCTACCTCTCGAATGATTCAAGTTCACAAGAAATTGAGCTTCTGGATCTTGGCAGAAAACATGTCCCCAACAATTACCAACACATCATAGACTTATGTGACGATTACTTTGGAAATCGTCCGATCAGAAAACGTCCTTCTGAGTATAAACACCTTGACTTTCCCCAAGATAACGATAATTGCGTTGTCTTGTTTGACTTCGATGTGAATTCTGATTATGATCGAGAAAGCATTTTCGATCTGAATTCAATTCGAAGTCACCAATCTCGTCAAACTGATAAGATCTATTCCATTTCTCCTAAATTTGGAACCTTGGACCCATCAATAAAGATTGAATTGTCGTCTCCCTCGCTTGCTTTGTCAAGGGGAGACATCACTATTGTTGAGAAAGATGATGACTCTGATAGAAATATATTTTACCAATTGTCCGTCCCCCGTCAAAACTTCCTAACGATGCAACCAGCAAACTTACGTGATTGTGGGGAACATGGTAATGATTGCGGTCATACTCAAGCAATTTCTGTTGCCAATAATGAAGTTGTACTCGATGTTAGGTTGAAATCAAAGAAATCAATCGTCAGACATTACATGTCCAATATTAAGAGTTCAGTGAAGAGGGTAAGTAGACGTGTTAGAGGTTTAGCCCCAGTAGTTGCTACCTTTTAAGGAAATTATTACATGATAGCGGGTGCAAAATATTGTGCACCAAGTATCAGTCCTCTTTCCAGTGATCCACCCTAATGCGAGGATCAAATTTTGTAGAAGTATATAGGTATATAGGTATATAGGAAACTGCTTTATAAAATTGCTACTCAAACATTGCATTACATATTTTTTCTTCTACAATCGTACATGTAATATTCCATTTGTAGATAGATTATTCTATATTTAAAATCATATCAATGCGATAATGTTTACAGTTATAAACTATCCGAACAACTTGATAGAATCAGCGCCTACTTCCATTTCATCTTCGGATTCAGATACTTCATCTTCCGAGATCTCGTTCATGTTAACCTTTTGTCCCAATAAAGATGCAAAGAATTCATCGATTTGATTATCATCCCATTTCAAACTATTCCTTGGGGCATCGAAATTAGCAATTTGCTCTTGTACTTGGTATCTTAATTTTCTTCCCTTTGAAGCTCTATGATCAACATTCTTCTTAACTTTTTGAGCTTGCTGAGCTGTTCTCAAACTTAATGTCAATCCAGATGTAGGGTTGCTTGATTGAATTTTCTTGTCAACTAAATCATTAAGAAGGACTCTATAGAAATCTTCATCATCGAATATTTCATTGATTTCTGCAATACTAGTTTTATCTTTTGATTCTTCCTTTGGAATGTCAGGGTTCGCTTCTTCTTCTTCTTCATCATCTTCTTCGACATCATCAGACTTTGAAATTATGTAGTTATCATAACCTAATGGTTTGATTTGCCTTCTATTCAATTTGGTTCTTTTCACAAGTCTGTCCATATCAGATAAATTGTTTACTACTTGTTGTTCAAAAGATTGATTAATAGCTTTGAATTTTCCAGCATTTATGGCAGAAGACCCAGATGAATTTTGAATCTTTGCCGACCATTTGGTCAAAACGTTAGCTCTATAAGCGCCTAGACGTGAATCCAACTGTTCAGTAGCTTTGGAATATTCTTGGAATGATCTCTTCTTGACTTTGACGTTAGAAGAATTGGAAATTTGATCTTTGGTCGATAACGTATTTCTTAAAGAAATTATACTGTCCAATAAATCATAACATTCCTGTTTAGCCTTTGTTATATTCTTTGGAGTATTCTTGGAGTCCAACTTCTGTGATAACATCACCTCCTTATTTGGTGGTAAAAGGTTGGAACTGGTTAATGATTTCTGGACTTTCAATCGACTATCTATAACTTTGTCAAAAAACCTGTGCTGTTGGGAGATCGTGAAACCTTTTAAGGCATCATTTGTTCCTGATTGTGAAAGTCTATTTACAATGTGAGTTCTTTCTTTAGACATTAATTCCTTTACTTTTAATCTCTTTTGACTAAGATCGGCATTTCTTTGGTTTTCTGTTTCGGAATCCTCCCCTTCTGAGCTTTCATCCTCGGAATCTTCTTCTTCTGAATTGGATCTTAACGAAGCTCCTGAATCATCCTCGCTATCAAGTTCAGGGTCATTATTATCTTCGATTTCTTCCTCTGAATCTTCTTCTTTGTCGACATTCAGATCACTTCCATTGTATATTTCTTCTCTACTAGCAACACTACCGGAATATTTCTTACCTAAAGAAACTTTATCTGCTTTTTGTCTCATTTTCGAATCGGAAACTGGAATATAATGTTGTTTCTTTAATGTCTCATCATCAGAGTTATCGGAATTGAAAGCTCCTTCATCGTCGTCATTTTCGAAAACATTCTCACGTAATTCACTGTCTTCGATATCAAAGTCGTTCTGAGGCTTGTCAAATTGAGCTATTTGCTCAGCTAAGGATTTCTTTGCCATTATTGATTCTGGTTGTGAAAGATACCCTTCAAAGATGCTCATCTGATTTTTTTTCGCAGTGTGTTGCCGGAAGGACTTTGTGTCATCTTATTTTTATCTGTACCAGAAGCGAAAATTAAAGCTGAATATAATGATAGACAAAATGCAATATGGGGGTAGGAGTAGATCGCTTCACAGAAGAATGAATAGATAATGTCAGAACAAATATAACCAGAGTCGTCTCACCAATTCTGCCATCGTGTATATATATAACCAAATCGACTCGGAGAATATTCTTAAGATTGAAAAATGTCTTGGAATACGAATTGCAAATTTTTAAAATTTTACAAAATTCACATTAAATTCCCAACCAAAAAAACCACACATAAAAGACTGTTTCCTTAAGTAACATTTATCTAATCTGTAATTCCCTAATATATCACAGTAATGCCAAACCAATTCATTTTGTTTTGAAAATCTACTTCCTCTCGCATAATGTATCCCCCAGTACTTCTGCTTCTTCGGGTATGATCTCGATTGTGTGCGTAAGGTACAAATTCGGTTTGGGACACAGGTGGTGGCTGTGGGGAATTCAGAAGAGATTCAGAAGAGGTCATTTTTCAAGACCTTGAAGAGACATTTTGGGATAACCAAGAACACTATATGGATCAGATGATCCCAAGCTATCTCTCTAGATGATCATCCCCTCGATTCGACCACTTTCGCTCTACCAGATTCATTGTAATACACTTTTTTAATGCTACAAATCTAGAGCATAATCGGTGCGCGCGAAAGGCTGAAAAAGAAAACACTCTCGCTCATATATAAATGGAGTAATCCAAATTAAACCAAATACATTCGAACTAAAACTGTCTTTAATCAGCCTTACATATAGATTAGACGCCATGAGATTTTTTGCTATATTCCTTTCGCTAATTGCAATCTGCCTCGCATTGGGTAAACAAGGAGGTGACGATGACACCACTAAAGTAGCTCCTACCAGTGTCTACGTGACTCTCACTGTCAATGGGAAAACCACCGTGGTGGAGACTGAATACAAGCAATCATTTATGACCACATACACATCTGCTAATGCTCCTGTTAAAACCGGTCAGATTGGAATGGGTTCGCTCACAGGGTCTGTTGGGGGTATCAAGTCCTATGCCCAAAAGACCGTTTCAAATGGAGGAGATTTCAACCAACCAAGAAACGTCTACGCTGGTTTCTTGGGATTAGGTGCCATTTTTATTGCCGGTTTACTTTAGGGAAGCTCATTGGTGACTTTTAAAAGCAATATTCATGAATAATGAAGCCTCTTTGTTGGCTAGTCTACATATGATCCTTTTTTTTTATATATCCCTGGTTGGCACTTAAAGATCATATTCACTTGGTCGGTTCAGTTTTGATTATAATTCTTCCCCCTTCCCCTTCTTGTATACTACAACTACAATATCATATTAATGAATGAATTTCATGTTGTTGTAGATTATGGACTTTTACCTCCTCTTTGGCAATAGATTTACGTACTTTGCCATACTCACGTTAACTTAGATCCCAGACCCATATTTACCCGCACGGAATTTTTTTTTCTCTCAATGATTTTTTTTCCCTGAACCACATCGTCAAGATTGCCAGTTTACATATTCAATTTGACGCCAACTAGTGCTTTGTATAAGTTACAATCATTAAAACGAATTTGTCAAGGTATGTTACATACTCTCCATATAGAGTTATTGTTCACTTCTTTACAAGTATATTCTTGGATTCGATTGCCCTTAATTTTTTTCAGTCATCACTCAAAGTGGGTGTGATCAATCAATTGAAATTCGGCGACAGAAAAAAATTGTATACTTGATTTTCTCATAAAAACTTTCATACTAACCTTTTAAGATGTCTGAAGAATTAACTAAACAAACCGAAGATTTGTCATTAGAATCCCAAACCGTGTTTGACAATAAGGAAGAATTTAATGCTAAGCACCCTTTAAATAACAAATGGACCTTATGGTATACCAAGCCACAAACTAATAAGAGCGAAAACTGGCACGATTTATTAAAGCCAGTCATCACATTCTCCTCTGTTGAAGAATTCTGGGGTATTTACAACTCCATTCCAGTGGCAAATCAGTTACCATTGAAGTCAGACTACCATTTATTCAAGGAAGGTATTAGACCAGAATGGGAAGATGAACAAAATTCCAAGGGTGGTAAATGGCAATACTCTTTCACAAACAAGCGTGAAGCTGCCGGTGTTATCAATGAATTGTGGTTACGTGGTTTATTATCTGTCATTGGTGAAACCATTGAAGATGACGAAAATGAAGTTAACGGTATTGTTTTGAACATCAGAAAGCAAGCTTTTAGAGTTGGTATCTGGACTAAGGATTGTGAAGACTCCAAATTGAAGACAGTTGGTGAAAGATTGAAGAAGGTCTTACAATTGACTGACGAACAAAAAGTCGAATTCATTTCTCACGATGCTTCCAACACTAAGGGTTCTGAAGCTCAAATTATCTTATAAGCTTAATCTAGATGACCTAAATTACATTTCAAATCAGCTTAAAGATGGGAAAATCATAACAAAAATAATAAAGGATTCATTGATCTACCAAGCACTTTCTTCTCTTCCTTTTTGATTCAAACAAAAGAGGATAAAAGGGTACAGATAGTATTTGTGGAACCATTAATCCTTTTTTATACATTGTGCAATTATCTGTATACATACAAATTAACGTCAATCTACTCACGACTCAACAGTTTCTACTTTTTTACATATATGCAGAAATGAATCTGATTAACTAGCTAAATTGAAATCTCTAATAGTAGACTTTATCCCCAATAAGTGTAAACACACACAAAATATATTAATAACCAACTGGGTTAACTTTATCTTGAATGAATGTTTGGATTTTAGACCAATATTCTGGTTGAGTCACAGTATCATTATGCATTGAATCTTCAAATTCGTATATTGTCTTATCTTCAGATTGAAGTAAAGAATAGATTTTATCCATATGATGAGGAGGGACTATCTCATCTTTACGAGCACTCATTAACAAGACAGGGATATTAGAAGAAATTGAAGGAACTAAGGACTCCAGGTCCCATTTTTGATGTATAAACCGAGTAACATATTTCAAAATAGGAAAGATATGAGGAACAGTCTTCAGGATAGATAAAAAGGTGTTCTCCAAGATAATGGCATGAATGGATGAAGACATGGCGGCAGCAATATAAATAGCCACTGCACCACCAAGCGAACGACCATATAGGATTATTGAAGATTGCAGGAATTGTTCATCTTCCGTGGTTAAGTACTTCATGACTCTTTGAGCATCTAATTTCAACCCCTTTTCCGAGGCTGTGCCGGTAGATCTACCATAACCCCTATATGAATATATGAATACATTGTAACCAAAGTTCTTATAAAATAAAGAAACTATTGGAAGAGCATGGCCAATATTTCCAGCATTTGGTGATAAGATCAACACAGTTTTATTAGCGTAATTTGTATCTGATTTGTTACGTTTTAACAGGTAACATTGTAAAGTTTCATTATCTTCAGTTATCAATGACACCATTTCATAGTCAGGCATGCCATGTTCATCGGGAGTAGCGCAATGGCCATGGCCATCATTTAAAGATGCTGGGTAGATCAAACTTGATTGGTATGTATATAAACCCGCTAAGGCAAGGACTCCTAATGATATACCCACTTGAGCCATTGTTTTGACAATTTTCAATAGTTTGACAAATATCAAAGACGGAGTTGCGAACATATAGGTGGGGGTGTGCTTTTGATGTTTATGATTTGGGCAAGATGATTGATTGTAGATTGTGATAAATTACCGAGCCGAAAAAACATATCGATGTGCGTAACAAACGTTTTAATGCTCAAATTACCATACTAATAATATAAATATATCTATATGAACCGGTCATATTATCATGTCCAATAATAATAATCTGGGACTAGCAAAGTTTGCCTTCAATATATATGGGGCATTGAACCAAACGCCATCTCTGGATTTAATACCGTCGCCGTCCTCGTCGGTTAGTTCGACCAAATCAAAAATCGCTGAAGGTTATAAATCTAACCGATTACAATATGCATTTGATAAAGAAGTCACCACCCTTTCACAATTGGAAAACCCATTGAGAAATGTGGTTCAGTCATATTCGGAAAATTCCATTTCCCATCATGTGGTTGCAGGTGGAAGAAACTGCTTGAGAATATTGGCTATGAATGAAGACCAATCCAAAATTTTACATGATATCAACGTCTTGGATCCAAGCAATTCCTTATATTCAAATCCAAGAATTACTTCCACGAATAAATTGAATAATATTAATACTGTCAATTCTAATAAGGATATGATAGCATGTGGGCTTTCTAATGGGTTAATCACTATCTATCAAATCAATCCAAATGGAAAATCTAAATTAGTACATAAACTATCCGATCATAAGCGATGTATAAATACATTGGATTTCCTACCTAGCTCAAATCCAGATTCTCCAGGCCAATTGATTTCTGGCTCCCAAGATGGGTCAATTAAGCTCTGGGATTTGAGGGCTACATCTTCAAAACCAATGCTCACTGTTCTGTCCAACTCCCATTCAGACCCAATTAGATCTTGCCAATATTCTCCGCATTCAACTGTCCGTAATAAGGTTACATTACTATCAGTACATGATTCTGGAGCCTTGTGCAAATATGATTTAAGATCATCAAGCAATCAAAATATATTCACTCCCGATCGTAAATGGAATTTACACACGGGTCCTGCCTTATCGTTACATATACATCCAGAAAAGGAATATGTTTTAACCGGAGGAAGAGATCAAAAGATATGTGTATGGAATTACGGGGAACATGTACTGAGCTCAACAAGAGTGGCACCTGAACATATGATCAATACATATGGACCTGTCATGAAAGTAAGATGGTGCTCTTATGGAGAGAATGGTAACTATAATGATTCTGCGGATCAACATAGTATCGATTTTGATGATAAATTGTCATATGAAGAAAGAGATTATGTATATTCAACACCTCAGCAACATAATAGTCTATACAATTATGATTTTGCATGTCTGTACTTGAATGATGATTCTACTATAGCAGTTTACAATTTGAGCAGAAAGTATATTCCAAAAGAAATTATAAATTCTTCTGGTCAAAAGCCTTTTCAAAACTTCATTTGGGCTAAAAATTCAAACGGCTCAAGAAAAATATGGACAATCACTAAGTCCAATATGTTTAGTGCTTACGACTTAGATTCTCAAGATTCAAATTTAGAATCCGACATTTCCAGACCACTTGATGAACTTAATTCGGTTGCAATGACATGGGATAATGACTTTGGCTCTATGTGTTTTATTAACCAAGAGAAGGATGAATTTGAAATGAACGACAATGACAATGATTCACTCTTAAGTGAAACTGAATATATCGAAACTGAATTTGATACCCACAATTCCCTTGATTTGGGTACTTCCAATAGCATGGCAGATGAAAATGATTACAGTGATCAATATTCGCAAAATAATTCAAAACTGATAGTTGGTTCAGTTCCTGTTGCTTCTAATTTAAATGTTCCAGGTGGTTCAAGTTCTTTTAATGTTTCTCCTATTGAAAAGCCACCAATATTGAGATCATATACACACAACCCACTTCTGGGTACAAAATCTACATCACCAAGTCCTCAAATAAGAGGTACATTGGCTAATGATTCCAATACCGGAATTGGAAGTTTCCTAAGACCCAAATTCAAAAGGTCGGGTTCTTCTACTACTCAAGATTCTGTTGCTTCCTTAAACCCTCCAATGATACATCCTTCAATTCAAACATCAAGGAAAGCTTTGCAATTCACACATCCATCCCCATATATCGTTCCGATCTCATTACAATTACCATTGAATGACAGTGCAGTATTTGAGACTATGGCCAACAATTATCTCATTTCAATTCCAGATGGATTCAATTTGGTAGATGTATGCTTGTTAAATGCTGGTGTAGCTGCTAGTGTTAACAGATTCAGGGATTGTCAAATATGGAGAATGTTGGCTGTTAGTATTGAAGAAGAATCTGAAAATGAAGCTTTTGATGAAGAACATAATCAATATGATGCCCTGGGAAAGGATTCTAAAGAGAGAAAGGATATCGATGCAGAAGATTCTAAGTCCATTCTGTCAGATATAGGAAATTTCGTTGGTTCATATAATTCGAACTCCACGCTGACCACAAATTATGGTGGAAAAGAATTTAACAACTATTCAACAAAAGAATATAATGCAGAATCATCGGAAGCATTAAAGAGTCAAAGTTCAGTTGATAAAGAAAAGGATCTGAAACAAGAACATGAAAAACAAACTACATCATTCACAGAATTAAGAAATAGCTCAAGTACTAATCTTATGGATATGATAAACCTGAATCAAGTGAGTAATACTATTCGACCAGCGATTTCCAGGTCTAATAGTATATTAATGAAAAATCAAAAGTATAGAAACAATAATGACAATGATGTCGTCATTATGGATGATGAAGTTGATGACTCAGATAAGAGATTGGATACCCATCATGGAAGTAAAAGCCGAAGATCTCTGTCTAAAATCTCAAAGGGTGCTCTATCTACAAGTGGTAGTTTCGACAGTAGAAGCTCTCCCATTAGGATTCGTTCTCCTGTTGATACAGCATTTGTCGAAGATTTTAAAGGTATGATCATGGATAATTCACCAAAGAATTTAAGTGTCGGTAAATCATTCAAGAATCAAAAAAAATCAATAAAAGTGGGAGCTGGATTCCCGACAAGATCCGAAGATTTGGATAACGAAAACTTGCATATTCTCCATAATGCTTCGACCGGATCATATTCATATTCAGAGATTGCAAATTCACATACAGGGAATGGAAGTCCTGGATATTTCCATCAAAGTCACCATAGTCATGTAGGAAGTACACCACTGGGATCTACATTGTCAAGAAGAAACTCTTCAGGATATCATGGACCCCGTACAAGACACTCGCCGGAAAGTCATCCAATAATGGTTAATTCTGAACATAATAAATCTGAACTTAACATGGTTCAAGAACAGCCAGAAAATGTTCCTGAACCTCCTCAACAATCTGAATTAAGTAAGGCATTTCATGGAAAGAGTCATCCTCAGGTAAACGTAAACTACAAGCCATGGAGAATACAAACCTTATTGAAAAAGTCATTAGATTATGCATCGACTCAAGGAGATATTATTCTATGTGCTACGTTAACATTGATATTCTATGATGTGTGCTTAAAAGACGAATATAAAGAATCTAGTTTGGAATGGTTGGGGTTATACGTTGAGATTCTTCAAAGAAAAAGACTATTTGTGAATGCAATTAATGTAATCAATCTGGCACCAAAAGAATTGTCTGGAAAACTCAAGAATTTTACATTTAAAGAAGTTGATCTTCGATTCTATTGCTCTTGGTGTCAAAAATTACTTATTAATGAGAAGACTCGCAATTTAGGGAAAGAAGATTTTGGATACTGGTATTGTGATGAATGTTGTAAAAAACAACTGAATTGTGTCTATTGTAATGAACCATGCAAGGGGTTGGTTGTTGTCGTCAGTTTAAAGTGTGGACATAGGGGTCATTTCGGATGTCTCAAAGAATGGTTTATAACCGAAGAGAACGTCGAATGTCCTGGGGGCTGTGATTATTCCATTATATAGACATATTATGGGAGATTTTAGTAATTCAATCATGTAGTTTTCTTCGTTTTCCTTCATATCATGATAACATCTCCAAGTTGTATAAAGCTCCTGACAAGGTTATATTTAACAACGTATATCCCATCTTTAACCAAATCAAGCTCGTCGTCATCTCCTAGGGTAATCACCAAAGGTGTTGCCCTTACACATTTGATAAACACTGGTTGGTTCATGTCAGGCTCAACTATCATGGATTGTCCTCCACTAGTATCATCAAGTAATGTCAATGATTGTGGTAGCTTCTTAAGAAAACAATTATTGTATAGTTGGGTCATGATTTTGAAATGTTTCTGTATGTAGTTCTGTTCTTGTGGAGAAAGCAACGATGATTTCTGATCTGGATCTTCATTGGCTGTTATGTTGATATAATGGATAGTGAACTTGTCGATTTTGTTCAATCTTGTACGGAGATATAAACGTACCAAGTAGTTGATTCTTTCTATATCTGTTTCTATGATAATTAATTGTAGTTTAAAGTCTCCAGTCACCACTCCAGAATCAGCATTCATATCACCATATTCATGTGAGTCAAGTAAGAATTGTTGTTGGTTTGATAATTGGGTTAGAACTTGTTCAAGTAGGTCCAGTTGGAAAGGTAGTATTTCTGGAGACATTCTTTCATTCAACATCGCTTGGACGAGTTTATCGTAGAGTGACAAGCTTTTTATTTCTTTATGGGACGAGTCAAACTCATTCAAAATATCATCAATATCCATAGTCGATCGGCTTGTTAAGGTACTAGAGATATATATGTGTGATGTTTTGGTGATAAATTTGATCTTTCGCGACTTGTTATGATATTCACGATTTATATCATCAATGGATAGACAATCACTCTTAGAACAAAAGCGTCAACGATTGCAAGAGCTCAAACAAAGGAGATTGGGAACAACCTCTAATGATGAAGTCTTGGTGGATAAATTAATAGAAAAACTACAATCGGGTCCCAAAACTCAGGTCAGTATAGGTATACAGGTTGATCCCATCAATAGTAAAGAAACCATAACAAGCCATTCCGTTGGTGGTTCACAAAAGGCTCCAGATAGAGAATTCATTACATATGACAAAGCAGTTCAAGCCACCAAGGTCATTGAAGAACCAAAAGTAATAGAAAAGATTTCAATCCCAAATCAAAAAGATCAACAAAACTCGGTAAACAAAAAAGATGTCAAGATACAGCCAAACATTGATGAAACCTCATTGAATAATTATCTTAAGGAGTCAATTAAACTAATAAGTAAAGTGAACATCCTAAAACAAATCGATACAAGTTCATTGACTGATTATAGTAACAAAATTGACTTTGCAAATCACACAAATATTGCTAGAAAGAAATATGATATTGTTCCGTTCAATTTCCCTAGTACTAATGAACAAATCAGAGGACGTTCAGTTTCCTCCTTGGATTTTTCTCCACATTTCCCGGAATTATTATTGGTGGCATATACAAGTAGTAGCTTGAAACATCAAAGTCCAGGTTTGGCTATTGTTTATAATATCAAAGAGTCAAATATTTTTGCTGAATTCTTCCTTCAATGTACATCTTCTATTTCTACCATCAAATTTGATCAGGTGAGTTCTAATAAAGTGATAGGGGGTTTAACTGATGGAAAGATAGTTATTTGGGATTTACAAAATACTGAATCAAGTAATGTGGCTATATTACCTCAGCTAACAACGCCTATGTTCTCGGGAATGAACTTCAAGCACCAATACCTGCTTCATTCTCTAGCTGTTACTTCGTTGCATCAGACAAATATCGATGGCAATGATTCGATTGTGTCGTTTTCTTTGGATGGGGTAATAAATACCTGGTCTACTAATTTATTAGTAACCCCAAATCTTGAAACTGTCAAATTGACTTTACCAAAAGAAGCCAACGATTTAACTAACGTCAAAAAACAATTAAGAATTATCAAAGCTATAGTCTTGGAAGGTGATGGTTCTACTTCTGCATCCGAGACTCTGCATGTTGCACTGCATACATTTTTGAACGAAACTTTAGTTGTTAGTGATTCTGGTCAAATCTTTCGATTATCAAATGATTCCCAACATGATCATATACGAAACGTGAGCGAAATACCTTCTAAAAATTCTGATGATGATATTGTACAACTCAATTTAATCACAGACGGGCACATTTTTCATTTTGAATCAAATACATATCTAATTACCTCCCACTTAGATTGGCACATTCGCTTATGGGATTCAAATATGAACCTTCCAATAGTGGAAATCCCTACAAGAACGGTCATAATGAAGATAGCAATTCGTCCAGGTAAACAATCCCAGTTTGTTACTCTTGGATTAATGAACGATTCTGAAAAGAAACAATCTGTGGTTGAATTCTGGGATCTTGAACACAAACTATTTCAACCAATTTTGAACTTAACAGTCAATACCGAATCTTTTGCGACCAATATTAGATTTAGTCAAGACGGTAGTAAGTTAATAGCCGGTTTTAGTAATGGATCTATTTCAATCTGGCCTATCGTGGATGAGGCATTAAGGCATGTGCTTCAATTGAATACAAGTTTAGACGAAGGATTATCTAATTATTTAAAATAGTTATTGAATGAAAGTCTCATTAATTAATACATTATTTATATAGGCTATGTTACATTAGAGAAAGTTACTAAAAAGTCTATCTCTAGATCTGATGTTAATATCTCCACCGATATTAGTTTGATGTGATTCTTGTTCTAGTTCAACACAATCATTGGTTGCTAATACAAGGAGTTCAAAGAAGCATTTAGTTGCTTCTTTTCTTTTGTTTAATGTCTTCGAGCCTGATGCTTTAGTTATAGTTCCCAATGGTAATTGTTCACTGTTGTGTTCATGAATGTTTAAATCTTTATCCATAACATCTGATAAATTTGTTACTTGGTCTGATTCGAAAAGTCCTCTAAGATGTTCTGCCATTTGAATGGTTGCCTTCGCGACATTTTCAATAGATTCTGCATCTTCAACTTCATCGTCATCGTTGGGTATATGCTCATTGAATTGTTCTTGAGGTATTTCATTTTCATTGTCGCTATTATTGAAATCAGGTAATGATAAATCAAAATCGATATTATCATCATAATTCTCGAAGTCCTGTTCGAATTGTAAATTATGCTGCTCTTCTAATTCTTTTTCTTGTCTTGCTAATTCAATACACCTTTGTTGAAGTTCGGTATCGATATTCCATAATTTTCGTCTCTTGTTTGAAATTGGTGCTGATAATTCATATATCAACAGTAATTTTTCTGCATCTGACATATTCAAAGTCAAATTATCGTTCTTCGAATTCCCATTGAAGAGTAATTGTTGGTTGTCTTTCAAAGTTTGAATAGGAATACCATCCAAATCTTCGACTGAATCTATCATAAGTTTTCTTTTGGTTGTGATTAACTCCCCATCTTCAGTGATTCTATTTCGCTTAGTTCTTGGACGACTTGGGGCTATTGGTTCTGGCGTTCTTGGTTCTTCGGGTCCATCTGAGTTTTCCCCTCCTTGTACACCATCTTCAAGTCCTGGTACATCTTCGATTATATCTAACGGTTCACCTAAGTCAAATCCCGGTGTTTCTACTTCATCTTTATCTAATCCCGGCAATATAGACATATCTGGAGCTTCATTTCCAATTTGAGATACATCTCTTCCGACTTCTATTGAATGGTCCATATTTGTAACATTCATATCACCATCATCAAGATCAAAATCTAATTCCAAATCAAAATCATTTCCTCCCGGTGTAGTAGGATCTTGTGGTTCATTATAACGACCGAATTCAATAGACTGATCAAAAGTGAAACTGTCTTCACTTTCTTGGACTTGACTGAAAATACCTCTTCCTCCACTACCTATATTGATATCATCATCCAAATTTAAATCATCCTGATACAACAAATTGAAATGGGTCACTTGATCTTGTAAAGTAATACTCTTGACATTAGAGATAATGGTATCTTGTGGTTGTAAATTAATGGTGTTGATATTGTTTTCAGAGCCAAGTTTAATCCCACTGGCATACTTGAATGAAGTCTTCAACTTTAACAATGTATCATTGACATCATCAAGTAAGTACTTGGTCTTTCTAGAGTAGATTCTTACTATCCCAAGTAAAAGTTGTCCAGATAATCTCAAGGTAATCGAGTTATTTCCCCTGTTACCTTGACTGCTGGATTGTGATGACGAATAACTTATAGGGTGCTTTGATATCAAATCGGAAGATTTCATAATACTTGTATTTAAAAGCTGTTGTTTGGTGAGTTTTTTATCATAGTTGGCAGCCAACCATACGTGACCCAATGGACCCTCTTTGGAAACAAGCAGCTCTGAATACATCCTTGGTACCTGTACCTATAAGTGTTTTGTAAAAGAAGTATATACTAAAGGAACTTAAAGAAATATTTAGGTTGTTATAAGTGTATAACGAAATGGATACGCGCGTAAAAAGGTAACTAAGAAACCGCGTTTTTGTGTCCGATGAGAAATCGTTAAAGAGATTCAAGTCACGTGCAAGTGCTGGTCAAACTAGTGATTAGGAAGAAGGTGTGGACTTTAAAAGAGGGATAAAAGCTTATTAAGGTTTTAAGAGGCAATTGGTTGGTTAAGAAGAAATGGACTTGGTAGCACTTCCTCTATTTATTTAGCAAGCACCCATTTCAATACTAAAAAAGCTCAAATTGCTAACGTTTATCACTCTACCAGGGTAATACTACTTAAGTCACGCGATCCTGCACGTGACCGCTTTCAAAAAGCGGATAATTATCGTTTAAGCAGATTATCAAAATCAGTTAATGGTCATATCAATTAATCATGAATCTTCAAAATAAGCTAGATAATTCATTAAATGAGATTCTAAAAACTTCAGGGTACATATTTGAAATTGTGAACAACAATAAGAAACAAAGCAACCTCATAACGGGGACAAACAACAAATTAATCACCCCTACCATCACCACTCAATTATCCAACAATATATCCAAATTTGATGATATTCTAGATGAAACTATAACAAAGTTCAATGATGCTAGGTGGTGTATTGAACAAATCTTGGAGAACAAACAGAGACAAGAAGAAATGAAGTTAAAAGAAGAATTGGAGAGACAAAAGAAATTGAAGGAAGAAGAGGAACGAAAACGACAAGAAGAAGAAGATAGAAAGAGAAAGGCGGAACAAGAAGCAAAAGCAAAAGCGAAGGCTGAAAGAGAAGCTCAAGCTGAAGAAGAAACACGTCGCAAGAAAGAGGTTGAAGATCAAGAGAGAAAAGCAAAGGATGACGAGCTCAAGAGAAAGGAGGAATTACAAAAGAAGAAGGAGGAGGAAGAAGAAGAATCACATCTGCAACTGCAACTGCAACAAGATCAGCAAACTAATGACTTTAATGATTTCATGTCTCCTGGGTTTGATTTCAATATGGGAGATCTTTCAGCTGATAATAATAAGAATGCTGGGGGAATACCCAACCCAACAGACATACTATCTTCAATTAACTACACAGACGATCCACTTCTACAGGACGTTGGAGAAGACAATAAGGGCAAAGGAGGAGATGGTGGAGGAGATGATAACAGTCTTGGGGATGACAATAATAATTCAGGCAATGGAGACAATTCCAACAACAAGAATAATAATATCAATAGTGGAGATAATTCCAATTCCAATGATATGGATCTTGACATGAACAATTTACTAGGTAATGATGAGCTGTTACTTGATGGATTGAATATGAGTCTTATTGACCAAGGATTTGATGCTAATACCAGTGGACCATTGGCCAACGATGATGAATTCGATGTGGACAGTTTCCTTAATCAATTCGGGGGAAGCGACTAGATGTAATATAGTAGTAAAAAATGTATAGTAAATGTTGATTACACGAGAACAGAGAGATTGATGATAAAAGACCGACTTACAACATATGGAGATACAATACTGGTGAGTATATGGTGCGCATTAATGTAGGATACTGCCTAAATGGGCAGTCTAGTTTAATCCAATAGAAATGCGTAATTCACTACTTTGCACGTCCAAGTTCGGATTGAAAAAAAAAACCAAAATACTAGGTGATCAATTTTAAAGGGTACTTTAATACTTTGATAGTAAACTTAATCGTACGAAATGTTTAGACAAGCCTTACGTCAAGTTGCCAAGCAATCAACCTCTGTTATCAGAAGAAACTACGCTACTGAAGCTGTTAGTGCCACTGAAGCTTTGAAGTTGTCATTGGCTTTACCACATCAAACCTTATATGCTGATTCCGAAGTTCAACAAGTTAACTTACCATCAGTCAATGGTGATTTAGGGATCTTGGCCAATCACATTCCAATTGTCGAACAATTGAGACCAGGTTTATTAGAAGTTATTACCAAGGGTGGTGAAACCGAAAAATACTTCGTCAGCGGAGGTATTGCTACTGTTCAACCAGGTAATAAGTTGACTATTTCTGCCATTGAAGCATTCAAGCCAGAACAATTCGATGCCCAAGCCGTTAAGTCTTTGATTGCCGATGCCCAAAAGAGAGCTGCTTCTGGTGACGAAGTTGCTGTTGCAGAAGCCAACATTGAATTGGAAGTCTTGGAAGCATTACAAGGTGTTGCCAATTAAATGCACTAGTGTCATGAGAATCATACAATACAAAAATACGGAATCTTTCCAATCACGAACCATCATCCAATAAAGAGTCAAATTTGGCCTTCAATATACAATAAAAGATAAATGATGTAGAATGAACATGTGGAAAAAGAAGAAAAGAAAGTAGTACATGTAGCAGGTGAAGAAACGTAGTAAAAGAAGGTTGGGGTTGAAGTTGTGAAGCATAAAGAACAATTTCTCAACTATAGGATGAATGAGAGAGCATGAGTTGCATAATAGTATTGAAAGAAAGTGGTCTGTAAAAAATTTAGAGCATCAAGCTCTATGAGACAGTGGCCATAGTAATAAGCGAATTATACCTGATACAAGAACACTTTCAATTCCGACAAATTCCAATAAAAATAGAGTATGTCAATTGCAAACAAGAAGAGATACCTTCAACATTTTCCAAGATATCTTGCAACTATACCAAGCGACACCAAGAGGGTGTTTTTTGTATATTTGTGAAAAGCATAGTTGAAAATACAATTAATCATCGCATAAAAGTATTTTCCTACAATTACATTTAGAATTGTCCTTCATTCAATCGTTAGAAGGGTAATGCTAAGACTACTCCACATTACCACACTACTTAGAACGTAGACACATGTGCACAATACACGCAGCAATTTATGCGTCGTTAAATCTTAATTCTCGCCAAAGATGTGGTGAGACATATAAGCTGTATACACATAAGATGAAAAGTCACCCCCTTCCCCTTCTCCCCCCCCCCATTGCTCCCATTGTACTGAGTAGTCAACAGGTCATCAAGGAAACCTCCATAGTTCAGGGAAACCTCCACAGGAGTAGGCGAGTTGAAACATATGACATTCTAGTGGTTTTACAAACCATTCTTTGCCGTTTTGTCGTGTAGGCTTCATTGTCATTTTGCGCTCTAAAACTTTTGTCGGATAATTCAGTACCCGTTTCAAAAGTCGTTGTGCAACAAAAAAATTCGTACTGACCACAGAGACAGCTTCGACACCGATGTACGGATGTAACAAATCTGGATCAGCTCGTGGTATATTGTCATGGAATATTGTAAACTTCCATCCTGTACATACTGTTATTCGTCTCTCGCACTTGAGCTTCCCGTGGAAGGTACATACCCTTTCTGTGACTGTCGCATTATCTTCGATGGAAGGTAGAACACTCACCAGAAGACTCGCACCATTCTGGGCTGGAAGGTACATCCAATTTCCCCCACACCCAAAACATGGGGTGGTCGCAACTACTAAATTGTAACGAAAATTGCCCCACTAAATCACACACTGTCTCTAGTATAAATAGCTTGCTAAATCATGTAGCTTCGTCTGGTTGTCTATTCAGTATATTCTACATAACACAATCACCTTCACCACCACCATCCCCACCATGCCTTCCAACAACCCATCCTTAGTCTTGAACAAGGTCGACGATCTTTCCTTTAAGGACTACCCTATTCCACAACTTTCCGAACCAACTGATGTGTTGGTTGAAGTGAAAAAAACCGGTATTTGCGGTTCTGATATCCACTACTACGCCAGTGGTAAGATCGGTCCATTCGTCCTCACAGAACCAATGGTGTTGGGCCATGAATCCTCGGGGATCGTCTCCCAAGTCGGTTCGGCCGTCACCTCCCTTAAGGTAGGCGATAAGGTTGCCATCGAACCAGGCATGCCGTCGAGATACAGTGACGAATACAAAAAGGGTCGCTACAATTTGTGCCCACATATGGTCTTCGCTGCCACCCCTACTGACGCCGTACCTGCACCTCCAGGTACGTTGGGTAGATACTTCAAGAGTCAAGAAGATTTCTTGGTCAAGTTGCCAGATCACGTCAGTTTGGAATTGGGTGCCATGGTAGAACCACTCTCTGTTGGTGTCCATGGTGTCAAGCTTGCCTCCGTTACTTTCGGTGATCGTGTTGCTGTTTTTGGTGCTGGTCCAGTGGGTATTTTGACTGCGGCTGCTGCCACCCTCTACGGTGCCTCTTCCGTTATTATCATCGATATCTTCGACAATAAATTACAAATGGCCAAAGAAATCGGTGCTGCTACCCATACCTTCAACTCCAAGACTGGTTCGGACTTCTTGGCTGCCTTTGATGGTCAAGCTCCTAATGTTATCTTGGAATGTACTGGTGCAGAACAATGTATCAACATGGGTATCAACGTTGCTGCTACAGGTGGGCGTTTCGTCCAAGTCGGTAACGCCAGTGCCCCAGTCACCATTCCAATCACTCTTTTCGCCACCAAAGAATTGGTTTTGTTCGGCTCCTTCAGATACGGATACGACGATTACAGAACTTCCGTCAAGATGTTGGACAAAAACTACAGAAATGGTAAGGATAAGGCCCCAATTGACTTTGAAAAATTGATCACCCACCGTTATAAGTTCACTGATGCCATCGAAGCCTACGACATGGTCAGATCCGGTAAGGGTGCTGTTAAATGTATCATTGACGGACCAGAATAAACTGACAGTAATGGACTTACTGTGTATAATACTTTATTTAGTTACAAATATGAAATATAGAAGATCAAGCGATCGCTTCAATTATTCGGACTATGGTGTAGAAGTAGTCTACCAAAAGGAAACATCATACCACACACTGAAGAATTGGAAGAAATGAGTAAAGATAGTGTAAGGTTGTTTCTTGAAAGCATTTGTTCCGGTCAGTTTCGTCCCAGCCAATACCACGAGGAAAATAATCTCTTGTCCGTTATTCATGTGGTGTTTCATGTTGGTCTGTAATGCCTTCTTGTGATATCACTATTTTTTTTTACTTAATATTTCGGAAATTCATATTCAGATCATTAATATTCCGCTCATTAATATACCGCTCTTCTATTATGACAATACTCTCCTCCCAATTACAATATTCTATTATCACTTTTGTCCATTCACATCCCCCTCTTAGATTCGTATTTGATGGCTGCAACTCTTCGATCTATGTACGACTCCTGATTGGGAGGGTGCATGAAATTTTCCAAAACCGTCTCCTGCATATACTCTTCCAACCTTTGACTATGTGAGAAATTTAACCAGAGAATCAAATACTTTTCACCAACCACTACAATGTCACTTACCAGTAAGGAAGCGTTTAGTAAACTTCCTCAGAAGTTGCACAACTTCTTCATCAAGTATCCCCCCAGACCATATGCACAATATTCTGCAGGTCCATCTACCATTCAAGACCCTAACTTGAACCCCTTCTTACCAAATAAAAACCCATCCACCGGAAGATGGCACAGTCCAAAGTTCTCTTTGAGAAGATCTGCTGATTTATACAAAATGGCCTACAAATTCGGGATTCAAGACTTGTTGCCACCTACGCCTAAGAAATACTACGACGAAAAGTACAATAATAAGAACTGGATGAGAGGTGTATTAACACAGAAGAAACAAAAATGGGAAAGAGAATTACCTGCCAAACTTAAGGAGAGGGAAGAGGCTATTGCCAATATGGATGAAACCATTAAGGCTGTTAGACCTGACTATAAGAACCAAATTGCCAAGAGAGAAGACCGCAAGAAGTCTTGGTTTTAAATATATATTTGTAAATAATACACAGTTGATATTCTATTGTACAGTATTGGAAATGTAATGAAGGAGAAGAAAGATTATGATAGTATTTACCTTTGAAAACAATAGAGTTTCCTTAAGTACAATATTCAGGACTTTCTTTCTTTCTTTCTGCTTCATACTTGTGTTCCTTTTATATGCTTTTTGGTTTGCTCTTTAAATGCTTCATGTTCATATAAGTGATGAAGAAGAAGAAAATAAAACAACGGTCTAGGTTCTCTTTGATGGCATCTTCATCAAAAAGCTCTTGGTTTTCCTCCTCTTCCTCCTCTTCCAGCATTGAACGGCCTACCGCCTCTCTTTGGAGTCAAGGTGTCTCTGGTTCCAGGACCAGCACCTTGACCTTTTATTTTCGTGACACTCTTGGCCAAAACACTGTCGATATTCAAGTCATCGGGTAAAAGAATTTGTCTGATCTGGTTTCCTCTGATGTTGATGAACTGAAGCAATTGTGGGTCTTGATGTGGTTGGACCAACTTGATGTTCTTTAATGAAAGATTCATCAGTGGAGTGCATGATAAAATCTGTCCGTTGATGGTTATACCGTTTTTAAGCTCAACGGTGACCGGCTGATTGGTTGCACCAGGCAAACTCATCAAAAATCTAACCAACTTCATACTAGTAGTTTCCGTAAGATGTGATGCTGTTTGAAATCCATTGGTCTCATTTTTATCATACAAAAAAACAAATTCAAAATCAATCCGCTTATGTAAGCTAGGGCCCTTTCCGCGACTGCAAGTGACACCTAAAAGGTAGAGAGAGACCGAGCCTTTCAATCCCCTTCACAAGCTATCACGTTTAGAAAGTAATCATGGCGCCAACCATAAGTGAATCCATCAGGAACATTCCTCCCGTGACACGGTTTTTCACCACGGCCACGGTTTTAGTTTGTATCGCACAACGTCTCCATTTAGTGGAGTTGTCCAGTTTATTATGTGATTGGAAATACATTACTCATGTTATCTATACACGATCCTTTACTGGATACCCAAGTGTCAGTATGGTGTTATATTCTTTGTATTCAACACACCGTACCTGTACTTCATTCTTAGTGCCATGGGGACTCTTGACCCAGAGCCCTTTTGAAGCCATCGTTGATATCTATTTCTTCTACACCTTTTCCAATCATTTGGAGAGTTACCAAGGTAAATTCGGAGGCAATTTCCCCGATTTTCTTTGGTTTACTTTAACTACAGGTACTATCATCCAGTTGGTTTCATGGGCGGTCTCTCCATTTGTGGATCATTTCCCAGTGCAACATCAGATGATGCTATCATGTTTGACCTATATCTGGTCGCGATCGCTGAAAAACTCCAAGATCCATTTCATGGGTCTTTTCCCTCTCAAGGCATACTATCTTCCGTTATTCAATGTTATTTGCAAATTGATAGTATGTGGGCCTCAGTGTTTTTGGGATTCGTGTGTTGGAATCATAGCAGGATATTTATACCAATGTTTCCAATCTGATACCTTACCCATCTATAACTTATTTTCGGGATCATATGCGTCATATTTTGGTTCCGGTACTAGCTCCAATGGTAGACGTGTTGGAGCGGGTGTCACATCTACACAAGATGACATAATTGGTGATTCCGTGTTTGATAAAGGATATTTGAAAGCGCCATTATGGTTCTACAAATTACTCAAATACCCCACCAATACCTCCAAAAGGTCTACAGCTTTCACCAGAGGCACAGGAACCTTTAGATCGTCCGGTACCTCTTCCTCCTTCTCTGCAACATCGAACAATTCTCGTGTCAAAACAGAATCGGAGGATGGAGAATTCCAAATGTTTGATTCAGGAACAAACACTCCCAACCCATTTTATGGAAAGGGTCAAAGATTGGGGGATTAGAAACGTCCGGTATATAGTCGTCATGCGCGAGAACCATTCATTATATATTAATACTAGTAATAATATGTGCCTCGTATACGTCCCAGGTGTCTACCCTACAACGTTGTTATTGTCACTAATAAATATACTCTCCATCAGACACCATACATTAATACACCACTTCTTTTCTTTGCCCCCAATTATAAATTAGTCATTCTAATTACGTCTACATCTCAATCAAGTGATGTCTGAGCCAAACAGAACATCGTCGTCGCCCGGGGGGGCGTCCAAAGTAGATCCCGACGGAAATAGCATAGCAGGTTCCAAGAACCCCAGTTCCACTAGTGTGTTGTTATCACCAACGCTCCGCAACAAGTCATCGGCCAAGCTCAAGCGACTCAAGTCGAAGCCACACTTGAAGCGCTTGGGGTCGACGGCCCCAGGACTCCTGAAGTTAGTATTCTCGGTGGATGACGATATTGACGATGCTATTCATGAAGATGACATTCTGGAAGCGTCAGATAAAACCAAAATTGATCGCAAGTATTTCGAAGGCTACTCAGATGCCATGAAGGCCCTCCAGCAACTGAAAAGAAATAAAACACCAAATCAGGGAGGTTTAGATTACTTTCCAGAGTTTGCTAAGCAAGTAGAAACTGATGATGGCATCGAAGTGAAACCGGCACAAACTCCTGCAATTGAGTCGAGTTCAGATGCAACAAGGGCCGCGGATATCGAGGGAAAGAAACTGAGGCGAGTCATCAGTCCACAGGAACCGGTCCACTTATCAGACGCTGATGAAACGGACGAAATTACAGAAGGAACCAATAAAAGCATAGATTCAGACGCGGAATCCGTACATTCTTCATCTTCTTCCCACACGGTTGAATCATTAAACTTACGTGAAAGACAAGACGCTATCAATTCAACTCATCCTTTCGGTATCAAGATTTGGAAACCAAGTTTATATAAAAAGAAGAGATCTGTTGCCGCACGTGCCGAAGAAGATATTCATGATTTCGATCCCCAAAAACCAAATGCTAGAATCACCATTGCTGTCACATTCACTAACCTTATTTGGTCATTGACCTTTGGTTTGTTGATCTTTTTGGTGTGTCTTGTGGGTGCAGCCATTGTATTTGTTTTCTCCGGGTTTGCTATTCATCGTCATCTGAGGCCTTACGTGAAATTACTTTTCAAGGTTGGAAGATACGGATTATGGCCGTTTGGGAAATTTGTTTTACTTAACAGGGATGAAAACTATTTGGATGAAGATGAATTGGATGGGAGATCAATTTCGGAATTCCATAAATGGAGATCTCAAGAAGAAGGTCGTTTATTCTTTGCTCCTCCAAGAAGATACACGTCAAATGATGAATCTAGACCTTTGATGAAAGACCATACCGGTAGACCCGTAAGAGATGCTTATTCATCTTTAGGTGATTCTAGTCAAACCACCACTACTCATGAAGAAGCGGTTGACGTAGATGAGTCTCCAGAATTGGAAGTAAATGATATCAAAGTTCGTTTCTTTGGAAGAGGTAGTTGGTCTTCTGGAAGATTTATGTTCTACATTTACTTCTATGGTATTTTACAAACCATTTTGTATGTGATAGGTGGACTTTGTTGGTTAATTGTCTTTACAATTCCTATGGCCAATATCAACTTCACAATTTGTGATCATTTAAGACGTCATCCTTTGGCTTTAGACTTTGAATTAGAAAAAGAATACTATAAGCGAGTTGCGAAGGGTAAGAAGAAAAAGAACCAACTGATCATTTTATGTACCTACAGATCTTGTGGGTTCCATTATTACAAATATACCCTTGATGGTACCAACGTCTTTTTCATCAATTTATTAGCCGCCGTGATATTCGTCATCTTGGATTACTATGTTTTAAAAGAAAAACTTGGTTGGGAGACTTGGTTTACTGACCCTTCTTTCTTATTCTGTGCCTGTTTATTTTCAATTATTCCTTTGGCTTATTTTATTGGTCAAGCTGTTGCTTCTATTTCTGCTCAATCATCCATGGGTGTTGGTGCAGTTATCAATGCATTTTTCTCAACCGTTGTTGAAATTTTCTTGTATTGTGTGGCTTTGAACCAATCCAAGGGTAAGTTAGTTGAAGGTTCAATGATTGGATCTATTCTTGGTGGTGTTTTACTCTTACCAGGATTATCCATGTGTGGTGGTGCTTTCAAAAGAAAGACTCAACGTTACAATCCAAGATCAGCGGGTGTTTCTTCGACAATGTTATTATATGCCATGGTGACCATGTTTGCCCCCTCGATTTTCTATCAAATTTATGGAGCATATGAAGTGAAGTGTAAGAAATGTGGAACTGACTTCTTATTGGTGGATGATAAGTGTGTCCAATGCCGTTTTATTCAACCTTCTTTAACTTTGGATCCATTATATTATAACATCCTTCAACCATACTCACTTATTGTTGCACTTGCTTTATTTGCAGCCTATGTTTGTGGGTTATATTTTACTTTAAGAACACATGCTTCATTGATCTGGGCAACTAATTCCCATGAGGTAGCAGCAAATAAGAAAGAAGACAACTACTTAAGATCCCCAAGTATTAGTAGTATCGATACCACCAGAGCTACCGGTTCAAGTTTACCATCAAGACTAAGCAACCTTCCTCCTTCAGCTTCTGTGGGAGTAGGTGGTATTGACTCAAGATACAAACATGTCAAGCCTAAATCTAGTGTCCAATCACCGACATTAGAAGTAGCTAAGAATAAACTGGTTATTGATGGCTTGAAATCACCAGCTCCAGGGGCAGGAAATGAACGTCGTCCAAACACCACCAGAAGAGAAAGTATTTTAAATACTGATGCTGAGGAAGATGAAGATTTTTCTGGCGGACATGATGCTCCAAATTGGTCTAGAAACAAATCGACGGTCATTTTACTTGGAGCCACCTTGATTTATGCAATTATTGCTGAAATATTGGTTGATAATGTGGATGCTGTATTGGTTAATTATCCTATTGATCCTAAGTTCTTGGGATTAACAGTTTTCGCATTAGTTCCCAATACCACCGAATTCTTGAATGCTATTTCATTCGCTATAGGAGGTAATGTTGCCTTGTCGATGGAAATTGGTAGTGCTTATGCATTACAAGTTGTTTTAATTCAAATCCCTTCATTAGTTCTTTTCACCATTTACAATGCATCTGGACAAGTGGAACAGATGTTTTCGTTGGTATTCCCTAGATGGGATATTATTGCCACTTTGATATCTATCTATCTATTCACGTATATTTATGCAGAAGGCAAATCCAACTATTTCAAAGGTGTGATTTTAATCTTAATTTACTTTGTGGTAATGATTGGATTCTGGTTTAACGATAAGATCGAATCCATTGATGATGAATACGCCGGTGGACCTTCTCATTTGAGAACCTGGATTGGAGGTTAATCATCATTAGTCAAACCAAAATATGTTTGCCAGTTTGTTTTAACAATCCTCCATCATTTCGAAAACCATTCGAACTTAATTCATTGAATCTACATATAACAAATTCTAAAAGACCAAGAACTTAATTAATATATAATAGTATTTTGAAAGTGAAAGTAGTGACAAGTAGTAGATTTGTACTCTTGGTGAATCACCAGTGGTACTTCAGTGCGAAGATAACCCCTTTGATAAATAATAAGTAATCATTAATCATTGACCATGAAACTTCATTACGATAAATTTATTCTATTTGGAGACTCAATTACTCAATTCAGTAATAATCAAAGAACTGGTTTTGCTTTCCAACCTCAATTGCAAAATCTTTATAGTCGTAGACTTGATGTCATTAACAGAGGTTATGGCGGGTACAATTCTGATCATGGGGTTCAAATTCTTCCAAGAGTTCTTGAAGCTGAATCCAATGAGAATCGAGACAATATCAAATTGATGACCATTTTCTTTGGAACTAATGATGCTGTTGATATTCCTGCTCATATCAATCCCATTCAACCAGTCCCATTGGATAGGTATAAACAGAATATTACAACACTTACCAAGTTGGCTTTGGAATACAATATCAAGCCAATCATAATCAGTCCTGCTTTACATGACCAGGTCTTGGTCAAGGATTTGTTGAAAACAGGAGGAAGATACACTGGTGATGATATTGCCTCCAATGAAAGAAACCTTTTGTATGTCAATGCTGCTAGAGAAGTGGCTACCGAATTGGGAGTTGCATTTGTAGACTTATGGGAAGCATTTAGAGCACATGGTGGCTGGACCAAAGAACAACTTTGTGATACTGAAAACAAAATAGACTTGGGAAATTTGTTACTTGATGGTATACACTTTAGTTCTACTGCATATCAGATCATGTATGACCAAGTAGTCCAAGTCATTGACGATGATTACCCGGAACTTGCAACTGAAAAGTTCCAGTACACTTTGGCTGTCTGGAGAGATATCAATCCAGAGGACTTATCATCCATTTTCTTACCAGGAGATTTAGTTTAGAGTCTATTTAGAATCCCATAGAATTGAAGACCCTATCTGCAATGGTATTATCATTTCCGCATTATCGTAAGTCTCATTTGCAGGCGCACGATTGTCTCTATGAGTCAATCAATTACAACTGGAGTAGATCACCTAGATGGTTAAAATGAAAGCATACACATTAGTTATCAAGCTTGGAACATCTTCCCTTGTGGACGAGGAGACTCGTGAACCTAGGCTTGCCAATATGTCCTTGATTGTGGAGACCATTGTGAAACTCCGTCGTCAGGGCCATCGGATCGTATTGGTATCATCAGGAGCCATTGCCTTTGGAATGAAAAGAGTTGGGGCCACAACAAAACCTGGGCGATTGGCAGCTGTTCAAGCGTTGGCTTCTATTGGTCAAGGAAGGCTTATTGGTCTTTTTGACGATCTTTTTAGGCAGTTGAATGTACATATTGCCCAGATTTTGATCACCAGAAATGACATTATGGATTTTACTCAATATAAAAATGCTACCAATACTCTTAATGAGTTGTTGGAAATGGGTGTTATCCCTATAGTCAATGAAAATGATACGTTGTCTGTGGCGGAAATTAAATTTGGTGATAATGATACCCTTTCTGCAATTACAGCGGGCATGATTCATGCTGATTATCTCTTTTTAATGACAGATGTGGAATGTTTATACACAGACAATCCTCGGACCAATCCTTTATCTGAGCCAATCTTGGTGGTAGACAAGATTGAAGATTTGGCTGTCAAGACAGATACTGAATCTGGAGCAGGATCTCAAGTTGGTACTGGAGGTATGACCACAAAACTTATTGCCGCTGATTTGGCAACCAACGTGGGAGTCACTACAATAATTACACTTTCTAGTATGCCACAATCGATTTTGAATATCGTGGCCAATATCCAAGAAACTGAAGAATTGGGCCTTGATATCGAAGCGCAACGTGAATCTCTAGCAAAAGACATTGCTGACGATAAGGTTCCGTTGCATACCAGATTTTTGGGACTTCCTAGAGATACTCAAATTAAGTCGGACAAGCGTTTCTGGCTCTTACATGGACTTAAGACCAAAGGGGCACTTATTATAGACCAAGGGTGTTTCACGGCCATTACCCGTAAAGATAGAGCTGGTTTGTTGCCTGCTGGGGTTCTAGAGGTCGAAGGCTCGTTCCATGAAAGTGAATGTGTTTCTGTGAAGGTTGTTCCTTCTAAAGATTCTCCATTATCTGAAGCCATAGAGGTTGGGCACTGTAGAGTGAATTATAATTCGCTTGAAATCAAAAGAATTAAGGGTTTGAAGAGTAGTGAGATTGAAAACACTTTGGGCTATGCTGATAGTGAATATATAGCCCATAGAGATAATTTGGCATTCCCACCGGTACTTCCTTCTTCATCTGAATCATTGGTATCGCTCAAGATCGAGGACTAGATATAGCGGGGGAATACCTGTATATAGATCATACATAGTTAAAACGCACCTAGTTGAAATGAAAGAGGTGAGGCGATAAAGTGTTAACTATAATTTGAACCGCCCACAAACTTCTTTAATACCTAGACGACTCGTGATATGGATAGCCCTGCTATACTAGATGGGTCGAGTTATAGATTGCGACTACTTCTTGGAAATTTGGATGAAGAATTGGACGGCAATCATGAACAACATCGGATCACCACCATAGCATCGTATGAAGCTAATATCTATGTGGGGACCTCAAGGGGACAATTATTGCATTATCACCATTTTGAAGATGCTCCTGAATACATTTTGATATCAAAATTGCCCGCTTCTGGTAATCCCATTGAGAAAATAGTCAATCTTCCATTCACGGGAAGAGCCGTGGTCTTATCGGGAGGCGTGGGAACTTTTTATACGCTTCCTGAACTTACGCCATGTCATATTGGGAAGTTGAAAGACACTATTGATATTCTGTTGATGGTTTATTCTGTACGAAATACACAACAATCACTCCAGAAGCCTATCTCTGATAAGATCATTGTTTTCACCACTAATAAAATAAGGATTCTTCTGGTATCGCCAGATCTGATCAAATTGCTTAAAGATGTGGGATATTCCAATGCCATTAAAGGGATTTCCACCTCCTCCTCCATGTCTTCGAACTATAGTAATTTGGTATTAGTTGCTAACAGAACTAATTATGACATTATTGATTTGAAACTTACGAGAAAGATCCCACTCTTCGAATATTGTGGATCTGGTCTGACAAAGGTGACTCCTTATATATTGCCTTTTTCGGTAGATCATAACACCAATGTAGAGGAATATCTACTTACGATTAATTCTGAAGATTCAATGTCCATGGCCATGTTTATTAATTCCTTGGGTGATGTGACGAGAGGGACGATTTCGTGGGTCGATTACGGATATCCATCAGGAGGGATTGTGGTCGAATGGCCGTATGTGATTGGTATTTTTAATTCATCCAAAGCTTGCGACCAGTTGATTTTCAGCTCATTAACTCTGTTTGATGTTGTGGGTACAAAATCGTTGACATCTGATTCAAAACTGCCAGAGAAGGTAATAGGAAAATCTGAATCAGAAAAGAAGGAATTTGAAGAAGGTGATGAAAACAATCAAGAGAAGGAAAAACAACAGAAACATGTTGAAAAAGATGAGTCAGAATCCGAACCTACGACTACGGAAATCTTATCCAAAGAAACCCCTGGAAAACCTATTGAATCACCACTTCAGTCAAACAACTTCAATATTTGTAAAGTTGACGCTGTGTCATTTCATGATGAGAAGATAGGAGAGGTGTTGGAGAAAGTCAACGTGCAGTCAAAAGCAGTAACTACCCCATTCAGTCCTATTTTCACGTCGGGGTCCATCTTAGTATATGATAAAACTAAAATATGGATTTCCTATAAGGTAGACAAATTTACTGAACTTGTAGAAAGATGGGAAAAATCGGTTTCGGATGATTCTTTTGTCGATTTTTTTGAAGAATTGGATACTAATATTGATATCTATTCAGGTTATGAACATGACTATCTTCTTTATTTGATTACTGTATGTGGGTTTCATATTGGAAAGTATGAAGGTGTTATAAAATACCTATTAAGGATCAAAAATGGAAAGCTCATAGTGGACCCTCTTTTCGTCATTCAATTATTAACTGGCGATAATCAATTTATATATGAACTTCCTCGAGGCATTATTAAAGCAATGGATAAATTACTGTCCAATAACAATGTGTCATTTATGTTGGATTATTTGAATCAAGTCTTCCCATCTTTAATCAAGGATGATACAGATATTGTTCGTCTTGTTTATTACACACATTTGAAGGAAATAACTTCAAGCTATGCATTTTTCACATCGAAAGATCAATCATTCTGGAACAAATTAGACTCGGGAAACAAGAATATACTTGAAGTATTATGTAAGGATGATAATCCTTTAGTCTTACAGATTTATACCTGTTTACTCAATGAGGGTGTTAACGTTCCAGAAATCGCAGAGAAATATTGTTCTTTAGCCGTACGGATTTTAAATGACGAAAGCGTCGAGTTGAATGATATCAATCTCGACAGAAATGAATTAATTCAGCAGGTCTTGAAAATTATCAATAAAGATCTTCAAGATGAAAAACCATACTCAAAGTTCCTAATTGATATGCTAAAGATAGATGAAACACAAGCATTTCAATTTATGAAAAAGCATAAATCGGGCAAATTTAAAGGAACGCACAAGAGGATCATGGAGGAAATATCACATTCCCATGGAAATGGAGTTGATTTTAACCTTCTTAGAATAGAATATTTGGAATCTTCGTTTTATGACGACCCTCGTGTATTTGCCGAACTTATTCAAGAGATGATCAAATTCGTTTCTTCACCTACTATGTTAACGGAGGAGAATGTTAACAATTTCGAGATTCTTCAATCTACGTTCGAAGTTGAAAATTCGCTTAGTGAGCCAACATGGCCAAAATCAACTTGGATTGATTTCTTGAACATTCATAAGAATAGAAGTGAATGTAAAGAATTCATTCAATTATACTTAAAAATATTTGAATTATTGCAATCAGCAGAAAATAAGGAAGATACCACTGAGCTTGAAAAACACCTGGCATTTGCATACTTTAAATACATTAAAAATCCTAGCATTCAAGAATTACTTAAGCTTCATGATTATTCCAGTGCTGAGTACGTTGCTGTTCAAAAATTCCTACCTCCACCAAGAGTAACGTACTATAATGTTAAAACTTCCATCGAATATGAAACATTGGATACCGAGACCATAAAAGAGAACTTGAAGAGCATCTTTGATTTTTACGCTCAAAACTTGGAGACCAATATGTATGGTATTCAACACTTCATAATAACTCATGGAACGGTTTACTTTTCAGCAATAGAAATTATCAATATGTTACCAAATGAAATATCTGTAGTGGATATTTTTGAATATTTGGAAACTACTTTAAGAACACTAAAGGTCAACAACAAGAGCTCCATGCTTCAGAAATCCCTTAGTAAAGCCGACTCTACATTTATTAACAGACTTTATAACGAAATTACGAATTCTTCTCTTTAGAAAGATATAGAAATAATACTATTCATACAATTATTTAACTCTATAAAAAGCCAGAAAGTTTCAAGGCATAATCTATGGCCATTCCAAACCAGAAGATGAATCCAGTACGGATGTTATCAATAAAGAATGCCCAACAATCTTTTGGACTATCTAAATCAACTTTGCTGATATTTTTGTAAAGTCTGCTAAATGCCCAGACACCAGTAAGATAAAATCCAGGACCCATGGCATTCATGAAACCAGCAAGTGAGTAAAACCCAACTTGACCTGCAATGAGTCCCTTCAAAATAGGCTTGGATTTATCACCCCAAGCTAAAGCAGACGACTTAATTCCAGCCTTGATATCAAACTTCTTATCTTGGTGAGCATATACGGTGTCGTATATTATACCCCAAAACCAGTTTGCCATAGCCAATGGCCCAGCTACCCACAAATCAAGTGGGGCACCTACTGCAGGATATCCCAAAAGACATCCCCAACAAAAGCAAAGAGAAAACCAAGCTTGTGGATAATATGTAAATCTTTTGAACAATGGATATGTAGCAACAAATGGTAATGACAAAGCTCCTAAGAAGAAACATTCAAAAGGTAAAGACAAAAGTACAGCCAATCCAGCAAAGCATTGTACGGCTAAAAACCCGATGGCTTGAGGAATGGTGACTCTACCACTTGCCACCGGTCTCTCAGTAGTACGAGCTACTTTACTATCCAAATTTCTATCGAGAAGATCATTGATAGTACAGCCTGCACCTCTCATGATGATGGCTCCCACTGAAAAAAGTGCAATGGCAGAAAGTGTAGTGGTTAAAGGAGCAGTTATGGAGTATGCAGCCATAGTTATACCCCACAATGAAGGTATGAGTAACAAAAAGGTACCTACTGGTTTTTCTAATCTCATCAATTCCGCGTATGGGATCCATTTTGCAGGTAATTTAGAAAGCCATCCCAAACCTGCCAATCTTGCCAAACGGGCAGCTTCCAATTCTTCAGGAGTAAACACTATCTCGCGGGCATTTGTTGAGGTAGTAGGGACAATTTTGGAGGAGGAATCGGTATTAGTTGGAGTAGATGAATTATCGCTGACAGGGAGTGATTGTTTACTTGTAGGAGGAGTTGACTTTGGAACAGATTGTTTCAAGAAACTATACGAGGAGAACAGTCTTATTCCAGTCTTGTAAACCACCCTGGGTGTTGAAAACAACCCCAATTTAGGACTTATAAGTCTTAACATTTTTACCACAATGTGTAGATAGTGATATGAAAAAAATGGAATTTCAACCGCGCAAACCGAGCATGTCTTTGATTTGATTGCATAAATTTGCTAGCCGTATAACTAGACCAAAACAGTTCCGAAAAAGTGTTGGTATGAATCGAATGTTTCAGAGGTATTATGACATTCTGAGATCGCCCTCATCTTCAAATACTTCGAATTCTTGTTCACTAGTGTTTTGGACCCGTTCTCTCATCACTTTATGTCCATCAATAAGTGTTTGTAGGTTAGCCAATTCTTGGGTATTGACCATTGATTTAGTATCGTAGGTGAAGATCTGTCTGCACATTGGACATAAACCTTTAGAAGTGTCCTGTTCTAACCATTTCAAAATACAGTGTAAGTGGAAATTATGGGTACATCCTTGACCTAGAACTAATGGACAATCATCACCAGGATATTTACAATTCGGACAAGTTCCATCAAAAGCCACACGACAAATCCCACAGAGTTCGTCAACATATGCCGACTGTTCGGCGTCACCTTGAGGAGTGATGTTCCAATGCCAAGTAGAAAACCCATGCCATTCCACTATGTTTACTTTCATGATTGTGGTGGTGGTAGAGAGTAGTAGAAGTTGAGCGCGTAAGTAATAGCGATGATATTTTGATATATGGAAATAATGAGGAATAGGAATGGACAATGAATAAGTTACACACAACTTTGTCACAATACAGTAGCGATAATAATACAAATAATATATTAAACAGTAAATTAATACCTAAACGATTTATATTTATCTGGTGTTCTTGTTGTTTCATTAATTCTTCTTATATACTAATCCTTTGAAAATGTCAAACGAATTTCCATCTGGTTGCAAGAATAAGTCTTCCTTTGTTGCCACGTCTTGTGCAATCAACATCCCATAATCGGCCGTAATTCCCTTGATAACACACTTGCGTTGTTTCCCATTACCTTCGGCATCAAGGAACACGTGCTGTTCGCTATGGAACCATCTCTTGTAGTAAAGTGGAAGGAATGGTCTTAAGCCGGTTTTTTGGAATACAGTAAAAAATTCATTCATAGTATGCATGACTTTGGCAAGTAAGATTTCTGGCTGGTATGGAGGTAACGGTTCTAATCCTTTAATGGCTCTGATTCTGTTCAACTTCTCCAATACAATGTTTAATGAAGTGGTGGGGGCTGCATTGGCCACGTTAACACCTGCTCCAAAAACAAGATGGAACTGTCCATCAAAGAATTGAGAATTGATCAATGCTCCGGACACCTTGGCATACTTCTCGTCATCGCCGTCAACAGTGGAGTTTACTTCGTTTTTATCAGAAAGTTTGCTGAAGTATTCTGGTTTCAATATGTAGATATCATTAGGCCATTTAAGCTTTACTGGCATATCTTGATATCCAACGCCAACGCCGGGTTCCTCACTTGAATAACCCAAAATACTTTCTATTAATCCCAAAGCACACAAGTATTGTAAAGTTACCACCGAGGAAGCATTTGGACCACCCCCAGGAAGACGGAACAAGATCGAGACTGGCAACACTCCCTTGGGATTGATCCAAACATTTCCTCCACGACCACGTCCTGCAACCTGGGTAGTGGCTGTAAAAGCAAACCCTGTAGGTAATTGGCGGAGCCAGTGTGAGTTCCGATCCATCATTGTATTGGTAGATGTCACCACTTCAGCATAACCTAATATTGATCCAAACCCAATTGGCTTGCCTTGATAGAGACGTTCAAGGTAAGAAAAGTACTTGGCCATATGAAAGTAAGGGGTGGTCTTAGAATCTGGAAGCGATCCTTTATTGAATACCTTGATATGTTTAGGAATCGAATCTGCGTTTTCAATGGTCAAATTATCGGAGTCAATGAAATAGTCATGATCTTCTTCCGATTCATCATGGAAGATGAATGTATCATTATCGTCTTCCAATGTATTTTTATTGGCAAACTCGACATTCTCCCTTAACTTAGCCATCAAGTTGTTAACAAGTGCCACATTCAAATGGGAAGAAAGGTAAATAGGTGTGAGTTTAGGAACGGTAATATCGACATTTTCATTCACTGATAATCCTAATTTCTTCAAACATTCTCTCACAAAGATCTTTCTATCATTATCATGTTTGGTGAGTGTTTCGACAATCTTGGTAAACGTAGCGTCGTCGTCTGGTCCAGCCATGACTGCTGGAGTGAATTCAGGATGACTTCCGGCCAATACCACACCACCTTTTCCAACCTTACAATACACAACAGCAGCATTGTCAGGTCCCTCAATATCAAGAGGGTCTTCATAAGTAGCAAGAACCTCAACATTACGGTATTTTTGTGCATCAACAAACACACCTCCACCATTATAATAGGAACGGACGGTGGAAGGTGATGATGGCAATACCGAATTATTGACATTCAATTTGGCCACACGAGCACCTGCATGTGATTCATAAACAAACCCTTTGTAAGCACAACCTTTGGAAGTGCCGGGGAAAAAGCCTAATTCCCTAGAGCCCGAAACCTCCATTGTAGGGTTACCAACTTCAAACTCACAACGTGCCGAAGAATAGTAGGCACCTGCACAGAACCCAAGGAATCTACCACCTTTTCGAACAAACTGTTGTATTTTCCTGTTTCCTTCTCCATCCAAGACCCTACAATAGGGTAAGTCGGAGCCTCCAGGCATGACCAACATGGAAGTTTTGTGCATCCAAGGATCATTCAAGATTGCCTGTTCTGATACCGTTACCACTGCATAGTAGGGGGACAAGTGAAGTCTGAGGGATTCCATACAGTGTTTGATACTTTCGGTGGTGACACCGGGACCAGAGTATACCAACACGTTCATGGCTTTTCTTATAGTGAATGGAATAGGTATTGTGAAAATCAAAATAGTCACCTATTTGGAGTCCGAATTTCAATTTTCAGTGCTTGACTCAATTCGCGGTAGTCATCGACAAATATGACTGTGAGTCTTCATAGTCAGTCCTACAAGTAAAGTTCTATAAGACGATTCTAGAACCAGTTCATCTCAGATAAAAATGGCTTCCATCACTGAAGATCGAGGTACCATCGTATTGGATCCTAAACCGGGGTTTGTTGTGAAAACAAAAATCTTGGAGAGTAAGAAGTCTGTCGATGTGTTTACTAAAGTTTTCATCAATATATGTCATGATGAACAAGTCCCCAAGCCAGAAATCGACTTTGATCCTGCAGTGGTGTTTCCTCTTATTATCGACAACAAGTGGGAGATCCCGTTGATAGTGTCGAATGAAAAGAAAACAAAAGACAAGAAAGGAGTGGTATCGTACTTGTATGATTGTTGTATCAATAGTCAATGTTTCCAATGGTGTCAATTGAATAAAGATTTGAAGTCGATATTGATAGAATGGAGTATAGAAGCAGTGGAATTGTTATACGAATTGACCTTGGAAAGAGAATATACCATTCCTAAAATGCTCAGTAAGGGAGATTTAACTGCTACCAGTATACCGAAGAATGAACTTACTGAATCTGGATTTCAAAAACGATTACAACAATTGAAAGAGAACGAAACATTGGGTTTGATAGAAGAAATCACCAATCGACTGTTGAAAGATGAAGAAGAGCAAGAAAACACTAATTCAACAAACTTGCCAGATCTCATGGATATAGGACAACAGAAAACAAGACCCTTAATTGAAGAATTAGGTGATATGAGAATTTCTCCCCCTCCACAGCCGGAACAACCCGAACAAATCACCAAGCTGCAAAAGCTTGAGTTTGAAATTAGCTTTTCAAAACATCCACCTGAAGGAATATTGATCAAGTTGGAAACGAAATTATTACAAGATTCATCCCATCTTCAATTATCATACAAACAAGATAACCATAGTTTGGTGGTCACAAATACAGATCCCAAGTATTACTTGAAGAAAAACGCATCACCGGACCAAATCGAAATCCCGCTTCCTACTACTTTGCAACTACAAGATATTCATAGTTTCTTTGTCAGGCCTGAAAAAGCGCTTCATATATTCTGTACTTGATTAGCTAGTGTGACTAGTTTCGCTTTTGTGCGGAAATTGGCCATCGCTGTCACAATTGCGCGATCTGTCCCAAAGAAGTAGTTCCGCTATAACCCATAGATCTATTTTTTCAATTTCGCGCAATATGCAATAAATTATCATGCATAATTAATTTCCTCTACGTATATATATAATCATCGAACTATCCTCCAAGTAGAGTATTTTCTTTTCCTGCAATGTCTAATCATCTATAATGAGTGCAGAAGAACCCTTGTTAACTGGAGCAGTTAATTACGAAAACTACGATGCCTTGTCTGCGGATCCTAAAAGAGATAACTATCATGTGACTCCAAAATCAGAACTTAGTTTTATCACCAAGTCCTCCATTCCTTTGGTGATCACTTTCTTCTTACAATATCTATTATCTGTCACTTCTATTTATGCTGCAGGTAAACTTGGGGCTCAGGAATTGGCCGCTGCATCTTTGGCGGTTTGTACTTTCAATATCACCGGCTTGGCTATATATCAAGGTATGGCCACCAGTTTGGATTCTCTTTGCTCTCAAGCATATGGTTCGGGTAAATTCCACAATGTAGGGTTATATTTCCAACGTTGTTCTGTGATGGCCCTTGTCATCACAGTTTTCCCATTACTGTTCATCTGGTGGTTTTCAGGGTCCATTTTAAGAAAATTGATACCTGATGAAGAACTCGTAATGTTGACTCAACAATTCTTAAGAATTCAGACGGTAGGTGCTCCTGGACTTTTCCTCTTTGAAACTGGGAAAAGATTCTTACAAGCGCAACACATCTTTAATGCTGGAACTTATATTTTGGTGATAGTGGCTCCATTCAATCTCATATTGAACTGGCTTTTAGTTTGGCATCCTACTTATGGTCTTGGATATATCGGTGCCCCAATTGCTATATGTATTGTCTATTGGCTCATGTCTATCTTGATGCTTTGTTATGTTTTCTTTATTGATGGTAGGAAATGCTGGGGAGGACTTCAAATCAAAAAGTCTTTAGTTAATTGGTCTCCAATGTTGAAATTGGCAATTCCAGGGGTTATTATGGTAGAAGCTGAGTTTCTTGCTTTTGAAGTGTTGACTATTTTGGCAGCTTCTTTCGGGACCGAGGCATTGGCTGCTCAGTCTATTGCTTCGAATGTTGGCTCTTTATCATTCCAATTGCCTTTTGCTATTGCTGTTTCTATCAGTACTAGAATTGGACATTTTGTGGGGATGGAAGATATTCGTGCTGCCAGATTAGTCACCACACTTTCGACCTTCTTTGGAGCTTTATCCGCCTTATTGAACTTTACCTTTATTTTCTTTGGTAGAAAATGGTTAAGTTCTTTATTCACCTCATCTGAAGAAGTTTTGGAAATCAGTAAATCTATTCTTATCTTGGTGTCTATCAATCAAATACCTGATGCATTTAACGTGTTGGGTGCGGGAGTATTGAGAGGTCAAGGGAGACAAGCCATTGGTTCTTATTTGAACTTATTATCCTATTACCTAATTGCTTTACCAGTAGGATATCTCCTTGCATTCACATACGGGTATGGCTTAGCAGGATTATGGTATGGGTTAACTTTGGGTGTATTCTTCTTAGCTACTGGAGAACTTACCGCCGTATATTTCAGTGATTGGAAAAAAATCTTTAGAAAATCTGTGGGCAGCCATGACAATTAAATAGATACAAAAATGAATTGGCATAACAATAAATATAGAATAATATTAGAATAAATAAGATAAATGGATAAACAGTATTTTACATATACATGTTAACCACTATAACATATTTTGGATGGTCATCGCGAGTCGTGCAAATGGATCCCAAACTTTTTCTAATCTGATCCAATACTATCTATTCTTATATAATCCATAGTAATGGCACCAAGAAGAAGGTTTGATAAGAAGAACGCCCAGACATTCAATGTGGTTCATAGAGCCCATGATGATGCGTTGTACTATGATAATGACGCCTCTGCCCACGTCCTTGTTCCCGCAGCTAGTAAAAAATCTCAGGCATCATCTGAAACCAAGCAACAACAATCCAGACCAAAAAAAATATATTCCACCAAGGAATTGGAAGGAAAGCTTAAAAGTGAAGAAATAAAGGCCATCAGAGAGAATGAAGGGTTAGCTGCGCAATTTGGGATCTATTTTGATGATTCTAAATACGATTACATGCAACATTTAAAACCTATAGGGGAAGACAATGATGGGGTATTTATAGAGGCCAAATCGGGTCAAAAGGAAGATAAAAAGAAGATTGGTAATATCGAAGACTTGTTTGAAGATCAAGTACCTTCCAAAGAAAAGAGAAAAATCACTCATGATGAAGTTGAAGGGATTCCTGAAGAGTTGAAGGGATTCAACCCAGAAATGGACCCTAGATTAAGAGAAGTTTTGGTGGCTTTGGAAGATGAGGCATATGTTGAAGATGTAGCGGAAGGAGAAGATGATGATGTTTTTGCCAATTTGTTGGGATCTGGACAAGTAGAACATGATGATGATTTCTATTATGGTTCAGATGCTGATCAATTTTATGATGATGAATATGATGAATGGGATCTTGATAATTATGAAGATGAATACGATCAAAAATATGATTCTGATAAATTTGAAGATTCAGATTTACCATACAATAAAGGTGAAGCTCCAGAAGAATTTTCGAAAGCAGATGTTTTAATAAATAATGATTGGCAAAATGATTTCAATAAGTTCAAACAAATAACAAAAAATAAAGTCAATGATTGGGACTCCGATGACGAAGAAGAACAAGATGAGGAAGACGATATTTTACCAGATTTACCAACTTTTGATTCTCAAAGCAAATCCAAAGCCAAAAAATCCAATAATAAAGCCAGAAAAAAGAAGGGAGCTATGACCGATACGTCATCCTTTTCAATGACTTCGTCGGCTTTGTTTAGAACTGAAGGGTTGACCTTGTTAGATGATCGTTATGAACAACTTGCTAAAAAATTCGAAAACGAAGAAGAAGAAGAAGAAGAAAACTATCAAGAATTTGATATGAGTAAGGAAAGAGGAGATCTTGAAGACATGTTAGACGATTTCTTAGATAATTATGAATTAGAAGGTGGAGGAAGAAAATTGGTTAAGAAAGATGATGAAAGAAAGAGACTTCAAGAAGCTGCTGATTCTGCTTCCAAGAGTAAAGTGGCGGCTAGAAGAAAGAAGGAAAAGGAAGAAGGAAAAGGAAGCAATCCATTAGGTAACCTTGGAAGTAGATTTGGCAACTTGAACTTAAAATAATTTGAGTATCATACTATATACAGATTTCGCACCCATTAATATAAAAAAACAAAAGTAAAGGCAACGATATGTATAGAAGACAAGGTTGGAACTTTGAGGTCTGGATTGGTAGGGTATCAAGACTTTATTCGAGGTATTCAAGAAAAAGGGGTTGAATTTTTAAGTTAATCAAATACAATATTAGTTACAGAAATTATCAAACCTTCACCGCATTTGGTTTTGGCTGAAAACCACATTATAGAGTAAAACAAGAAAAATCTTGGTATCTATGATATATTGGTCATGTGACTCTAATAAATAGAAAATTTTTCGTTCAGGAGTATCAACTCAAAATTACAAAAACACGAAGGCGACACATAATCTCCAATTATACGAGCCAATATTTACATAATCAATTTTTAATTTCCTTGTTTTGTTTTTGGTTAATTGATACTGATACAAGATTCAGTTTAGGACTCAGCTATTATTATTAGTTCTTGTATCGATTCTTTGGAGCTTTTATTCACACTATTTCCACAGACAGCAACCTACCATGTCGAACCACCATCAGAATATAACTTCGGTGGCCACGGTTTATGCCGATGTACTAGCATCCAAACAACAATCATACTGGGACTATGATGACATGAACATAAAGTGGAATTCGCAAGATAATTACGAGATTATCAAGAAATTAGGAAGAGGAAAGTATTCCGAAGTGTTTTTAGGAATTGACTTGGTTAAGAGAGAAAAGGTTGTTATTAAGGTATTAAAACCAGTCAAAAGGAAGAAGATTAAGAGAGAAATTTCTATCTTGAAGAATTTGGTATCTGGTCCAAATATTGTGGGTTTACTTGAAGTAGTTAGGGAACCCCAACTGAAGACCCCTGGACTTATTTTTGAGCATATTGATAACATAGATTTCAGAACATTATATCCAACATTCACAGACTATGATATCAGATACTATATGTTGGAATTATTAAAGGCGTTGGATTATTCCCATTCTATGGGAATTATGCATAGGGATGTTAAACCTCATAATGTTATGATTGATCATCAAGCAAAGACCTTGAGATTGATTGATTGGGGTTTGGCTGAATATTATCATCCTGGTACGGAATATAATGTCAGAGTTGCATCGCGTTATTTTAAAGGCCCTGAATTGTTGGTTGATTTCAGGCTATATGATTATTCATTGGATTTATGGTCCTTTGGATGCATGCTAGCATCAATGGTATTCATGAAGGAACCATTTTTCCATGGGAAATCAAATACAGACCAATTGGTACAAATAGTAAGAGTTTTAGGCTCGAGTAGTTTGAACGAGTACCTTGAAAAATACAATTTGACCTTAAGTGAAGAATATGAAGACTTGGGTTATTATAACAGAAGGCCATGGGAAAGGTTTGTTAATGAAAACAACAAGCATCTTGTTTCAAATGAATTCATTGATTTCATCGATAAATTATTGAGATATGACCATCAAGAAAGATTAACCGCTAAAGATGCCATGAATCATGCATATTTCGACCCAATAAGAGGAAAAAATTATTAGGTGCAACAAGAGGAGAAAGAAGAAGAAGACGAGGCTCAATAGGTGATAATGAGACTACAAACTTAATAGTGTATAATAATGAATTAAAATTGACATAATTAATAGGTGAGGTACTAGATGTAGTTGATAAGGAATCGAGCCTGGAAGTAAAACGAAACAGGAAAGAAAGAAATAAGACACTTGATTCAATTAATTCAATTAATTCAATTTCTACTTCGAACTTAACATGTCCAATGTAAATCTCAATAAGTTTCTGTAAGAATTTTGCAAAAAAAGCAAAAATAAAAAGTGGTTGAAATATTCATGATTATTACAAACTCTTCAACTTCTACGAACCAGCATGGCAGTAGCAAGGAACCTATACCATCCCCTAAGTTATTACCTGTAGGATAAGTTTCAAAGTAGTAATTTCAAATGGCTGTGAAAAGCCGCATTTGGGCAGCCATTTTTTCGATCACCTTCTAGAATTCTGAGTTGGCGATTTATCAGAACCCACATACTTGTTCTCCTACAACTTCAAGCAAATCTCTTATTCCTGTCAAATTCATACAACATGTCCCGCTCTAAAGTCTTCTTCGATCTTACCGCCGATGGTGAAACCAAAGGTAGAGTTGTGTTTGAATTATTCGATGATGTTGTTCCAAAGACCGCTGAAAATTTCCGAGCTTTATGTACTGGAGAGAAAGGTCAATCTGAAAAATCAGGTAAACCACTTCATTATAAAGGATCTATCTTTCATCGTGTGATCAAGGATTTTATGTGTCAAGGTGGTGATTTTACTCATGGTAGTGGTATTGGTGGAGAATCAATCTATGGAGAAAAGTTTGAAGATGAAAACTTCAAACTTATCCACGATAAACCATTCTTATTATCTATGGCCAATGCTGGTCCAAATACCAATGGATCTCAATTCTTCATTACCACTGTTCCAACTCCACATTTGAACTCTAAACATGTGGTCTTTGGACAAGTGATACAGGGGAAATCTATTGTTAGACAAATGGAAAGATCAGAAAAAGGTGAAAGTGATAAGCCAAAGCAAGATTGGATTATCAAAGATTGTGGAGAATTACCAAAAGATTATGAATCCACTGTCAGTGCTGGTACTGATGATGGCTTTGGTGATGTTTACGAAGAATTTCTCGGCGACAATGATAACATTGATGTTAATTCACCAGAATCAGTTTTCAAGGCCGTTACTACTTTAAAAGATATCGGTACAAAATTATTGAAGGATGGTAATTTGGCCAAATCATTAGAGAAGTATAACAAGGCTTCTGGATTTTTGGAAGAATATTTCCCAGAAGATTTATCCAAGGAAAATTTAGAAAAATTATACAGTATAAAATTGGCTTGTTATTTGAATGCTGCATTAGTAGCATTGAAGTTGCAGAATGGAAATGCCACTGTTAAGGCTGCATCCAATGCGTTGGAGGTTGAGCAAATCGATGAAAAATCAAAAGCAAAGGCTTTGTACCGTAAAGGTATGGGCCAATTACTTGCAAAAGATGAAGAATCTGCTCAATCAACACTAGAACAAGCCCTCAAAATCCAACCAAATGATGGTGCTATCTTACAAGGTTTAAAAGATGTGAAAAACACAGTTAAGGTTCGTAGAGAAAAGCAAAAGAAAGCAATGTCCAAGTTCTTCTCTTAGAAAAAAAAATATACGACAAATTTGCTAGTTTCAAATATACTTATCTCTCAAATAGCAAAAGACATATATATGTCTATGTAGTTATATCTAGCCACTGCTTTTGTTAGTAATGTATTATATTAGCACATACTCAAATATACTGTGTGTTAACTTGGTTATATATGACGCGCAAGTGTAAGTTTCAGAATGATAAATTTTTTTCATGGTGGTCGCCACCTTTCAACACCAAATACAATTTCACATTTCAAAACAACTACCTAGACAGGCTTCAATCCATCACCAACCCCAACCCAAACTTCCTGGTATTTACCCCCATAGATCCTAAGTATAATACACATACAACGTTTATTTAGTGATAGGAAAGTTTTAGACCCCGTTTGCATATACACTCTTTGTTCAAAGTTAATAACAACTTTATTTCAAAGATTAACCAATTCCCCTCCTTCCCCCAAATCACCTACAACTTAATCGACTAATTTATCAGCACTCATTCATTTGATTGTTTTTACCTTACAAGTGTTAGATTCTACAAAGATCAAGAATAATTCCCCGGGATAAATTTCGATAATTTCAACTGTACTTTTACTAACTTCAATTTGGTGTACGAATTTCAATTTCAATTTCGAATAATTACAAAAAAAAACTCAATAACCTAAAAATTATAAAAAAAACTATTCCTTTGAAGCCGAGATTATCCAAGTCAATTGTATCATTATGAGTCGTCAATTTCCATATTCTAGTGCCCCTCTTCGTGGTGTTAAAGAAGTATGTATCTCTATTTGCATTTTTTCTTTCTTTTATTCTCAATTTCCCATGGGCATAAGTATTAACTTATTTTAGGTTCAATTTGGATTATTATCCCCAGAAGAAGTTCGTGCCATTTCAGTAGCTAAGATTGAATATCCTGAAACTATGGATCAAGCCACAAAAAAACCAAGAGAATCTGGTCTTAATGATCCAAGATTAGGTTCGATTGATCGTAATTTCAAATGTCAAACCTGTGGTGAGGATATGGCAGAATGCCCAGGACATTTTGGTCATATCGAATTAGCCAAGCCAGTTTTCCATATTGGTTTTATTGCCAAAATTAAAAAAGTCTGTGAATGTGTTTGTATGCATTGTGGTAAGTTGTTATTAGATGAAACAAACATAGCCATGGCTCAAGCCGTCAAAATCAGGGACCCAAAAAAGAGATTCAATGCTGTATGGACAGTTTGTAAAACCAAAATGGTTTGTGAAACAGATAACAGTGAAGAGGAACCAACGGAAGGTTCAAAGAGAGGAGGATGTGGTCATACTCAACCAACTGTTCGTAGAGATGGTTTGAAATTATGGGGTACCTGGAAAAACAATAAAAATTTCGATGAAAATGAACAACCGGAACGTCGTTTATTGACTCCTTCTGAAATTTTAAATGTTTTGAAACATATCAGTCCCGAAGATTGTCTTAAATTAGGTTTCAATGAAGACTATGCCAGACCGGAATGGATGTTGATCACAGTATTACCAGTCCCTCCCCCACCCGTAAGACCATCTATTGCATTTAACGATACTGCCAGAGGTGAAGATGATTTAACTTTCAAGCTTGCAGATGTCCTTAAGGCTAACATCAATGTTCAAAAGTTGGAAATGGATGGTTCCCCACAACATGTTATCAGTGAATTCGAAGCATTATTACAATTCCATGTAGCTACGTATATGGATAATGATATTGCTGGTCAACCACAAGCACTTCAAAAGACTGGACGTCCTATTAAATCCATTAGAGCAAGACTTAAGGGTAAAGAAGGTAGATTGAGAGGAAATTTGATGGGTAAGCGTGTGGATTTCTCTGCTCGTACTGTTATTTCAGGTGATCCAAATCTTGATTTAGATCAAGTTGGTGTCCCAATCTCCATTGCAAGAACTTTATCATATCCAGAAGTGGTAACGCCGTATAATATTCATCGTTTGACCGAGTACGTTAGAAATGGTCCAAACGAACACCCTGGTGCCAAATATGTGATTAGAGACACCGGTGACCGTATAGATTTAAGATATAATAAGAGAGCTGGTGATATTGCTTTACAATATGGATGGAAGGTTGAACGTCATTTAATGGATGAGGATCCAGTGTTGTTCAATCGTCAACCATCTTTGCATAAAATGTCTATGATGGCTCACAGAGTTAAAGTTATGCCATATTCTACCTTCAGATTGAATTTATCTGTTACGTCCCCTTATAACGCCGATTTCGATGGTGATGAAATGAACTTGCATGTTCCTCAATCCCCCGAAACTAGAGCCGAATTGTCTCAAATTTGTGCCGTTCCATTACAAATTGTGTCTCCCCAATCAAATAAACCAGTCATGGGTATTGTGCAAGATACTTTATGTGGTGTTCGTAAAATGACTTTGCGTGATATCTTTATTGAATACGACCAAGTCATGAACATGTGCTATTGGATTCCAAATTGGGATGGTGTTATTCCTCCTCCAGCAATTATTAAACCTAAGCCTTTATGGTCAGGTAAGCAGTTATTATCAATGGCAATTCCAAAAGGTATTCATTTGCAAAGATTTGATGGAGGTAAAGATTTATTGAGTCCACAAGATAGTGGTATCCTTATTGTCGATGGTGAAATCATGTTTGGTGTAGTCGATAAAAAGACCGTTGGTGCTACCGGTGGTGGTTTAATCCATACCGTAATGAGAGAAAAAGGTCCATATGTTTGTGCTAAATTGTTTAGTGCTATACAAAAGGTTGTCAACTACTGGTTGTTACATAACGGTTTCTCTATTGGTATAGGTGATACTATTGCTGATGCCAGTACAATGAGAGACGTTACTACAACAATTCAAGAAGCTAAAGATAAAGTGCAAGAAATTATTTTGGCTGCTCAACTGAACAAATTAGAACCTGAACCGGGTATGACTTTGAGAGAATCTTTTGAACATAATGTTTCTCGTGTTTTGAATCAAGCGCGTGATACAGCTGGTCGTTCCGCCGAAATGAATTTGAAAGACTTGAATAATGTGAAACAAATGGTGGTATCTGGATCCAAGGGTTCATTTATCAATATTTCTCAAATGTCTGCTTGTGTAGGGCAACAAATTGTGGAAGGTAAGAGAATTCCTTTCGGGTTTGCTGATCGTTCATTACCTCATTTTACTAAAGATGATTATTCACCAGAATCTAAAGGTTTCATTGAAAATTCGTATTTGAGAGGTTTAACTCCTCAAGAATTCTTTTTCCATGCTATGGCTGGTAGAGAAGGTCTTATCGATACTGCTGTTAAAACTGCAGAAACTGGTTATATTCAACGTCGTTTGGTTAAAGCTTTGGAAGATATTATGGTTCATTACGATGGTACTACTAGAAATTCCTTAGGAGATATTATTCAATTCGTTTATGGTGAAGATGGTATTGACGGTACTCAAGTTGAAAAACAATCATTAGATACCCTTCCAGGATCGGATGACACTTTCGATCGTCGTTACCGTATTGATGTTCTTGACCCCTCTAAATCGATCTCAGAAACTTTAATAGAATCCGGTAAGGAAATTAAGGGTGATGTTAAGTTACAAAAAGTTTTGGATGAAGAATTCGGACAATTGTTAGATGACCGTAGTTATTTGAGAAATGTCTGTTTCCCTAATGGTGATTTCAGTTGGCCATTACCTGTTAACTTACGTCGTATCATTCAAAACGCACAACAAATTTTCCACAGTGGTCGTAACAAGGCCTCCGACTTACGTTTGGATGAAGTGATCAGAAGTGTACGTGATCTTTGTACTAAATTGTGGGTTGTTCGTGGTGAATCCAAATTAGCTAAGGAAGCTCAAGCAAATGCCACTTTATTGTTCCAATGTTTGGTACGTTCTAGACTTTCGGCTCGTCGTGTTATCGAAGAATTTAAATTAAACAGATCTTCATTCGAATGGGTGGTTGGTGAAATTGAATCTCAATTTCAAAAATCGATTGTTCACCCTGGTGAAATGGTCGGTGTGATTGCTGCACAATCTATTGGGGAACCAGCTACTCAAATGACATTGAATACTTTCCATTATGCGGGTGTGTCGTCTAAGAATGTTACTTTAGGGGTTCCTCGTCTTAAGGAAATTCTTAATGTTGCAAAGAATATCAAAACTCCAGCGCTTACCGTATATTTGGAAAATGAAATTTCAGCTGATATTGAGAGAGCAAAGGTTGTTCAATCGGCTATTGAACATACTACTTTGAAAAATGTTACCTCATCTACTGAAATCTTTTATGACGCAGATCCAAGAACTACTGTTATTGACGAAGATTATGATACCGTTGAAGCATATTTTGCAATTCCTGATGAGAAAGTGGAAGAATCTATTGAAAAGCAATCTCCGTGGTTGCTTCGTTTAGAATTAGATCGTGCCAAGATGTTAGATAAACAATTATCTATGGCTCAAGTAGCTGAGAAGATTTCTCAAAACTTCGGTGAAGATTTGTTTGTAATTTGGTCTGATGATACCGCTGATAAATTGATTATTCGTTGTCGTGTTGTTCGTGATCCAAAATCTTTGGATGAAGATGCTGATGCCGAAGAAGATCAGATCTTGAAACGTATTGAAGCTCACATGCTTGAATCTATTTCCTTGAGAGGTGTTCCGGGTATCACCAGAGTCTTTATGATGCAACATAAGGTCAGTTCTCCAGATGAAACTGGTGAATACAGACAAGGTAAAGAATGGGTTTTGGAAACTGATGGTTGTAATTTAGCAGATGTCATGGCCGTACCTGGTGTTGATGCTTCTCGTACTTATTCGAATAACTTTATTGAAATTCTTTCTGTGTTGGGTATTGAAGCTACTCGTTCCGCTTTGTTCAAAGAAATTCTTAATGTTATTGCTTTCGATGGTTCATATGTCAACTATCGTCATATGGCCTTATTGGTTGATGTTATGACTTCCCGTGGTCACTTGATGGCTATTACTCGTCATGGTATTAACAGAGCTGACACTGGTGCATTGATGCGTTGTTCTTTCGAAGAAACAGTTGAAATTTTACTTGAAGCTGGTTCTGCTGCCGAGTTAGATGATTGTCGTGGTATTTCTGAAAATGTTATGTTGGGTCAAATGGCTCCATTAGGTACGGGTGCTTTTGATGTTATGGTTGATGATAAGATGTTGCAAAATGCTCCATCCAACATTGCCGTTGCAAATGGAGATGAATATGAAGATGATGGAGGTGCTACTCCGTATAAGGATTACGATATGGAAGATGATAAGATTCAATTTGAAGAAGGAGCTGGATTTTCTCCAATCCATACTGCACCGGTTTCGGATAGTGCAGGTGGCCTTACTTCTTACGGAGGTCAACCTTCTTCTCCATCGGTTACTTCACCATTCTCACATGGTGCTACTTCTCCTTCATTTGGGGGTGCTACTTCTCCAGGATATGGTGGAACCTCTCCATCTTATTCTCCTACTTCGCCATCATATTCACCAACCTCACCTTCGTACTCACCTACATCACCATCTTATTCGCCTACGTCACCTTCGTACTCACCTACATCACCATCATACTCGCCTACATCACCATCATACTCACCTACATCACCTTCGTACTCGCCTACATCACCATCATACTCGCCTACATCACCATCATACTCACCTACATCACCTTCGTACTCGCCTACATCACCATCATACTCGCCTACATCACCATCATACTCACCTACATCACCTTCGTACTCACCTACATCACCATCATACTCACCTACATCACCATCGTACTCACCTACATCACCATCATACTCCCCAACGTCGCCATCATACTCCCCAACGTCGCCATCTTATTCACCAACATCACCATCGTACTCCCCCACTTCCCCATCTTATTCACCAACTTCACCATCGTACTCACCAACTTCCCCATCGTACTCCCCCACTTCCCCATCTTATTCACCAACTTCACCATCGTACTCACCAACTTCCCCATCGTACTCCCCCACTTCCCCATCTTATTCACCAACTTCACCATCGTACTCACCAACTTCCCCATCGTACTCCCCCACTTCCCCATCTTATTCACCAACTTCACCATCGTACTCACCAACTTCCCCATCATATTCACCAACCTCGCCACAATACTCCCCAACCTCACCTCAATACTCACCAACATCTCCACAGTACTCTCCAGGTTCACCCCAATATTCACCAACATCTCCTTCTAAAGAAGATAAGAAGGAAGACGAATAAGTACATTTTGTATTTAGTTCAGTATTTCGAGCTTTTTTGTATTTTACTATCTTTTAAAACGCTAACCTCTTAGGTAGACTAGTAATAATAACTTGGTCATAAAAAGTGTAGATTCATAGGGAAACGTGGATTTGTAGATACTAAGCGAAAATGATACCAAGATTAATATTTAAAATTATGCCTGGTCTTTCGCATCCTAAATAGAAGAAAAAACTCATCATCAATTTGATAATATCCCCCATGTCTGAACAAAATAAGAACACGCCTAAACAGGCTACGACCTCTCTTAAAGCTATAGAAAAGAAAAGGAGACAAGTCTTCAAGCCGGTGCTTGATAATCCGTACACACAATCCAGCCTTTGGCCATTTGTTGCACCAGAAGTTGCAACCAACATTATGGATTTACTAGAAGTATTACTATCTAAACTTGGAACATATAACGAGTTGAAAGCCAAAAAAGGGGCAAAAACCATCGAGGAACCAGAAATAAAGGACCAGATAACTGTTGGATTCAATTCAACAGTACAAGAATTGGAGAAACAAGCTTCAGTTCATAGAAGAAAGATGATCAAGAATAAGAAACAGAAAATACAAGAGTCCAGTACGAACATACAAAGAGTTAAATACGTGTTTGTTAGCAAGTATGATATCAGTCCCAGTATCCTTACCAATCCGTTCCCAGTGCTATGCTTCACGGGATCACCAAGTTCACAAAATAGGGTGAAATTAATACAATTACCAAAAGGCAGTATGGCACGGTTATCTAGTGTGCTCAAAATTGATAATGTGGGAGTAATTGGTATGAGTGGGGATATTGAGGATGCAAAGGCATTACGTGGAGCTATTGATGGCAGTATTGAGGATATACAGGCACCTTGGCTTGAGGCAATTTTCGATAGTAACTGGAGTAGTTTTGAGAAGCCTGCATTAAGTTTCTTGAATACCTCGGCGCCTATTTTGCCCAAGAAGAATGATCAGAAAACAAAGAAAGAAAATCAAAACAATGCAAAGCAAGAGAATGACATAAAAGATAATAAAAGTAAATAGTTAAAGGGCTGATATAATATAGAGTAATAGTAAATAATAATTTCAATTACATAATTCAGGACTATACTTCGTCAGATCCAAAATGTATGCGAGTACATTTTTACATTTTTTCAACACGCGTTAAGTTCCATTATCATCATCAATCATCATCATCATATCAGATACTTAACATTTCATTATGTCTAAGAACTTTGCAGTGTCTTTAGAACTTCCTTGGGTGGAAAAATACCGTCCTCATAAACTTAATGATATTGTGGGAAATGAAGAAACTGTCGAAAGATTGAAATTGATAGCCCAAGATGGGAATATGCCCCATATGATTATATCAGGTTTGCCAGGTATAGGTAAAACCACGTCTATTCATTGCTTGGCATACGAATTACTCGGCCCTGAATTGTACCAACAGGCTACCCTTGAGTTAAATGCATCCGATGATAGAGGAATTGAAGTTGTTAGAAATAAAATTAAACAATTTGCTCAAACTAAAATCCTGTTACCACCTGGTAGACATAAGATCATCATTTTAGATGAAGCTGATTCCATGACTCCTGGGGCCCAACAAGCACTTAGAAGAACCATGGAAATATATTCGAATACTACCAGATTTGCATTTGCCTGTAACCAATCGCTGAAAATCATTGAACCATTACAATCTAGATGTGCTATCTTGAGATATAATAAACTTGCCGATGAACAAGTCTTAGCCCGTTTATTGGAAATAACTAAGTTTGAAGATGTTCAATATAATAGTGAAGGGTTGCAAGCTTTGATATTCACGGCTGAAGGAGATATGAGACAAGCAATTAATAATCTTCAAAGTACGGTTGCTGGGTTTGAGTTTGTTAATGATATCAATGTGTTCAAGATTGTGGATCAACCTCATCCATTGGTAATCCGTAAAATATTGACAACTTGTATTAATGACAAGGACATTGAAACAGCTCTAGATTTAATGGATGGACTATGGAAAAAGGGCTATTCTGCCATAGACATTGTTACTCTGATGTTTAAAGTGTCCAAAACATTACCAGGAATAAATGAACAACGGAGATTGGTAATGATCAAAGAAGTTGGTTTTGTACATATGAGAGTATTGGAAGGTGTTTCCACGTACTTACAACTATCAGGATTACTTGCCAAAATATGTAAAGTATAATATAATAATATATCTATTTAGTGTTTACTATATGCTTCACAAAGTAGTTCGAAGTGTTTTACTTGGTCTTCAACAATAATAGTCAGACTATCCCCATTTTCATTCTTTAGTATACTAACAATCAAGTAGTAGTTATTGTAAAGAAAGATTTCCTTTTCAGTAGATTTTGACTTGCCTGCTCCAAAAAAATGATTACTCAATTTAGTCAATAAATTTTCAAAATCATTTCTCAATCTGTTAATTGAATTGAACAATGGTTCACCTTTGAAATCGGTCTCTCCATCCTTGGTTGCGGGAAGTGATAATTTCAAGAGGCCCAGCAAGAATTGTGCAAATTGTTGTGTTACTCCAATGGGTGCTAAATTGGATTCCTTTGGAGTTCTTAATATCACTTTTTTAATAGAATCACAATTCAAATCAATAATCTTGGTAAAATGAGGCCATAATAAAAGTAACAACGAATTAAGGTAGTCATCCAAAATTGGGATATGGAATTCATTATGCATGGTAGATTGTGATTTTTGAACCATCCTTATGATAAGTAATATTGAATATGCATCACAACTTCCATATCCTCCTCCTAACGAAATTCCTGCTCTTGCAGCTGTGGCAACACTACCTCCAATAGCTTGAGAAGAGGGGGTATGATTAATGAGCCAACTCACAAACTCTCTACCCATTTTAAATACTGATTCGAACATTATATGAAACCAGTCATTTTTGGACTTGCCATCAATCTGAAATTGTTCAAATTTTTCATTCCCTTGATAAAAGAAATCAACCATGAATAAATACTCCACCACGATATTATCTGATATGGCAATAGACCATTGATTATATACAAACTCTAACCAATAAACGAAGGGAGTAGTTTCAGCAATTTGAGATGGAATAGCAGTTTTTGGTTCGGCTAGTTTAGACTCTTCGAGTATTTGAATACGTTTCTCAATAGACAGCAAATATTCTCCAATCGTCACTGTAGGGTTCCCATTAGTTTGTGTTGGCTTTTGTAATGCAGAATTACTACTGGATAACCATCCTTTGAAGCCTGTTCCGAATAGGCCAGATTTATAATCACCAGTGTTTGAACCCAAGACTACACTTTGGTCCACATGACGTATTTTGAGGTTCTCTAATGAATAAATGTACTTTGCAAATCTTGTTTGATAGTACCAACGCATTGTATAGATATATGCCAACTGTAATTGATCTGCCAATACTTTATGATGAGTGGTTAAAAACACAAATATTTCTTTAACTTGGATCAATTTTTGTTGAATAGATTGAGAAGAGGTCTTTGTACTAGATCTAAGCAATTTGATCTGATTTATTATAAAATCACGAATATTTTCAATGGCTTTATGAATCAACAATTCAATCCCAGTTTCCAATTGTTGGAATGCTTTTGAATCCCGATAAGACCTAGTCATTTCATTATCATTAGCATGCACACTGGCAATAAGGTTGAGCTTTTCATTGATAAACTTCAAATTTTCGATCCACTTTGGGGTGATTTCATCGTGAAGTATAGATTTAACAACTTCAGGAGATATTATGAGATCCAAAACAATCGGATTCAATTTTTCAGATGACGTTTTCTGTAAAGTGGAATCCGAACTGACTTGAGTTGACTTCTCGTGCAATGATACTAAACTAGTTGATAATTCTGATAATTCAGTATTGAAATTTGATAATATGGATTCAATAGGGACCAATTTTTCTCGATGATTTCTGATATTGGTTTGGTATTGTTGAAATTTGTCAATACAGTTGGATATATCATGTGATGATAAGGAGCAACAGTTTGGATTTGGTGTTGCTTCTAATCTAAGTGCTTCAAGTAATTGTGGTATTTGATCATTTTGATGAACGCTGATATATGATTTGAGGTTGCTGACACGAGTTATCTCATTATCATCAATAGAGACTGCAGGTTCTTCCTCAAAAGCCAATATACCTTTCAATGAAGCCAATGCTGACATAATGGTTTTGTCTTGGATCTTTACTTTTAAAGGTTTGCCTTAGTCTATCTATATTAGGGTTGATATAAAGATTTGTTTAGAGGTTCTTTGATCAATTTGAGATATAAGAATAAACGCGAACCGATTTTGTCAATGATGTTTTAAAAGTTGCGAAGTCAATTCTCAACACCATTCAAGATGGAATGGGAAACTACGTCGGCCATAAAAGACGAACCTCCCGTAGTCATGGAATTGGATAAGAAGTTCAATAATCTTTCTTTGAGGGATAATACTGAATTGAAACTAACGTCATCTCAACGGCAGATAATACAATTTCCTCCTTTACTTAATCATGTTCTTGCTATCCAAGCTGGTCCTGGAAGTGGTAAGACCTACACCATTCTGCATCGTGTGGCTCATATGATAAGAGAACATGGAATCAAACCAGATGAAATATTAATCTTATCTATGACCAATAGAGCTGTTCATTCACTCAAGTCATCTCTAAACAAATTACTTGGTAGTGAAATCACTGATCAATTATACATAGGTACATTTCATTCATTTTGTTCTAATTTGATAGATTTGTACAATCCAATTTATTTCCCAGAACAGAAGAAGAAAAGATTGATGAATGATCTTTCTTGGAGGAACATGTCAAATCTCTTTCTGGGTAAATCGGTCATGATGAATGATAAATCTATAGGAGGATCCGTTTCAGCTTCAAAATTAGAGGAAATCTTAAGTTCAATCAAATCTGAACATCTTACAATTGAGGAAGCAGCTACTAAATTCAACGTTAGTAAGGATTATATTGTTGAAATATTCAATTATCTAGAAAAGAATGGGTTGATGAGATATCAAGATTTTATTATAGATGCAGTTAAAATCATTAAGAAATCAATCAATTCAAACCAATTCATCCCTCAATTGGGAAACTATAAAGTTGTGATTATAGATGAATTTCAGGATATGCATAATCTGATCTTGGAGATTGTTAAACATACTACCAACTATCCAACCAATGATTCTTTATCAGTTTGCAAACACGTCACCATTGCTGGAGATCCTCACCAATGTATTTATGAATTCTTGGGGGCCAACCCTAGTATTTTATCTAACTTGTCTACTACATTTCCTAATTATGAAATCACAAAATTATCTATTAAGGAGACTTTTAGATTAACTCCTGAAATCTTGAGGGCTTCGAAAGAAATAAAAACTGGTGGGGTTTCTTTTGATTCTGATTCAAGTTTTGATTCAGAATTTAATATTGAGGCTGTGAAAGATCCAATGTATCGACCTGTTTTATTTCAAAGTAAAAGTATTATTGAAGAGTATCAATTCGTGGCAGAGGAAATAGCAAGATTAATTTTAGAACTGGGAGGACTTTTGAGACCTCTGGATTTTGTTGTACTACTGAGAACAAACAGGGAGATCAATGACTTTGAGGATTATGTCAGTAAGAATTACGGTCTTAAATTTCAGAAATTATCACAAACAGTACCATGGATGAATTCGAAAGTATCTAGTTTACTTGAACTAATCAGTATTTTGAATCAAGGTCCAGGATCTGATTTATGTCTTTTATGGTGTCTTGTCAATTTGGATAAGAAAATTCGGGCCAAATCCAGAATTCCAAAGTTATTCAATCACTATAATGATTGGAGAGATCAAAAAGGTGCTGAAGACAATTGTTTGGAACAATATTTGTTAGAAGAACTTGAGAAAGTCGGCGGGTCCGAAAGTAATTCCTTAGGGCTACTAAAAGTATACAAGTTGACCGATCATAGGAGTACATTAGAATCTTTCAAACGATTCTTGGAAGTATTAAAGAAGGAAAGAAAAGTCATTCAAGAACACACAACGCCCCAAAATGTTTTGGAGAGTGTCTTAAGACTTGGGAAAGAGCTGGGTCTTTCCAATTATATCAATAAACCCACTCGAGAATTAGTCGGTAGACAATCTAATGAATTTAAGCAAGAATTAGAGAATAATTTGAAATCGTTCTATTTGTCCTTATCTCATGCTCATATCAAATATAAGTCTATAACTAATGGGGAAACATTCTTGGAATATTTCTTAAGAACTCACTATGAAGTTATTCCCAATGATGATCCGGATACTATTAATGTATCTACAATGCATACAGTAAAAGGTTTAGAATTCCCGGTTGTTTTCATAATAGGATCTAGTCCAGGGTTTGGGCTGAAACCATGGACTTCATTGATGGAAGATTCGAAATCTGACACTCAAGAAAGCGATGCAAGATTATTCTATGTGGGAAGTACTAGAGCAAGAGAACTTTTATATGTTGGAGTTAACGATAGAATCTCCATTTCCGACAGGCTTAGGAACGAAATATTCACTCCACAATTGCCTAGTATGCAAGCTACAAATTGTCAAGTGGCTCGAGATTTAGGTCGATCTTTGCCCTCTAGTCAGAATTCTAAGTCTGGAAACTTGTTATATCAACATTCCTTATGGAAAAATAAACAAGTTAGAAAACTAAGTACTTCTACTAAATTTGAATTGGCAAAATTATCGAAGGTTTTTAGATTTAGAAGATGAGAGTCGTAATCAGATCGAGAAAATGCAATATGTCATGTGATTAGCAAATATTTAGTTATCGGAAGGAAAATTGCAACCCAATGTGGTCGAGTCAAAATAAATATTGCGAAAATGACTCGGACTCTGTATCTTACTTTATCATAATACTCCTAATTATAAGTAAAAAATAGCTTTCCTTAACAAAACAACTTTGATTGACAAGAAAAGTGTTCTGGGATATGTCACACATGGATAATCTAGAAGCAAGTCCTGATTGTAATGTCACCAAACAAGATCCTTGTTGTAGTATTACCAATGATGATCGCTATAACACACAAGACAGTGATTACCCCGAAATAGGAAGGTATATGGGTAACTTTCAAGTTACTTTAGATAACAGCTTTGATTTGGAAACCCAGGCACAAGTGAATAGAATATCAGCTGGATCTGATAATAGGAATTCCTTATCATTACCATTATCTACTAATTTGAATCGTAATAATACCCCGTCAATTACTGTTTTCAAGAAGAAGAATTTAGGAAAGATTAAAAGATCAAATGGAGCAAACATTTATGATCATAATCTTTCTGATCCTAGACTAGAACTTGATGATAGTGGATTTTCAAAAGTGAGTTGCTTAAGATGTCGGAAACTTAAAAAGAAGTGTTCAAGAACCGTACCTGAATGTACGAATTGTGAATCATCAGATGATTTATGTATTTATTCTCCACGAAAATCAAACAAGATTAAAAAACCATTGTCATTGACCATCTTACCTAGTACCAGAAGTATTTTGGGACCCAATGACGATTGTTCAAATCAAAAGTTTAAACGAAACTCCTTTCCAAACTTCAAGTTTTCAATCGATTCTTCTCCTAGTTTGGAAAATCCTATACGACAAAGCTCTTCCGATAAGCCTCATAAAGTATCTCCTGGAGAGATACCGCAGAGTAACTACCTTTATGAAGTCCCAATGAGAAGGACGTATTCTAACGATCTAAACATTATATTAAACTAACCAATATATAATACAAGAATGAATAACTAGTTCGATCGCTCTCTTTTAATTTACATAGATTTGGCCCTCATTCTTTACTCTTAAAGTTAAATTACACTCGCTATGGCGACTCTTTTTTTGATTGTCACTTTTTGACAATTTTGTATTCCTCTTCATACCAATTTTGATAGCAAGCTCATCACATCAACAGAAGCATCTTCATTGTTGTTATCTTCTATTCCCAATGATGGATAGTATCCATCGTCGTCATCGGTTGCATCATGTTCGTGCTTTAATTCCAAGTCATCTTTATGGTGCATTTCAAAATCCCTACTTATTGGATAATCTTTTTCGAATTCATTTCCAACTTCATCGCCGGGTCCCTTTGTGACGCTTATTATATCGTCCTCTTCATCTCTGTCATATTCCTTAACTTCAATATCTTCTGAGAATGCAACTCTCTTCGAAGGTGTTGAACCACCAGAAGGTGTTTGAGAAGCTCGCCTCTTTCTTGATTCGGGTTCTATTTTAGATTCTGGGGATTTTGTTCCATCATTGTCATTATCATCGTCATCATCATCGCTTTCATAAGTAGGTAACAAATCATCTTCGTCATCTACATCATCGTCGTTAACATCATTGTTAGAATCAAACTTCGGAGAAGGCTCTTCGACATCATTCATGGCCGTGGATTTAGATTCCTTTTCATCTTCATTCACCATTGATTGTAATTCTTGTCTTGTTTTATGCAAACGAGTTAACTTTTCGTTTATGATCAGAATTTTCATATCTTCAGTTTTGATTCCTTCATCAAGGGTTTTTGAGAGTGATTCTAATTGTTTTGCAAGTTGAAGTTTTAAAGATTTGAGTTCTTCAATATTGACAATTGACAATTTACTAAGCTTCTCTAACATGTTGAGCTTAGAAATATATACCTTAGGAGCTGGTAACGTATCAGAACCTGTAGGATCAATTGGTAAATAAGTTTTGGATTGAATACCAAATTGAGTTAAATTTGATTGACTGATATCTGTTAACTTGTTTAAACTTGAGAATTGATCATTCATATGTTTCAATTGTGGTGCAATGTCAGAAGCTTGATTAGATTGCGTTGAAGGACTGTCTGATGTAATTGGATTATTCAAATCAGCGGATGATTTGATTCCATCTACAACTTTTTTCATTTCTTGAATATCAGAGTCGTTAAAGACAGCCCGTTCTTTCCAAACACTAATTAAACGATCGATTTTTGGTTTTGTTGATGAATCCATCGATTTGTATGTCTTTTGTAATACTGTGGGTAATACTTTTGCAAACTCATCAATAAATTCAGGCTTTCTCTTCCGCTTTGCTCTTTGAACCACATCATTACAGAGATACAAAAGTGATAATCGTTTTGCAGAAGTCTGGGAGGGGGATCCTTCGTTGATGTTGAAGATATAGTCTGACCAAACTTTAGCACATTCTCTACTATGTCTGTGATGAAAGAATACCCATTGAGATATGGAAACAATAGACTCTTGGGTCTCTTGAAGCACTGAAAGCTTTTTATTGAAGCTTTCTTTGGAAAAGGACATGATGCTCAAATTCAATTAATTGATTACCCTCTTATGGAATATCTTATGGGGCTTTACTTTGTTAACAATTTGGATTGATAGATTTTTTCAGTTCAGATGAGGATTGAGAATTTGAATAGAGACTTATACTACGATAATGTATGTGTGACGGAACAAAGATAATAAATTTGTAATTCAAAAGAAGGTTGCAAATTTAATAACGATAATATATTCCAAAATATATGATAGGTATTTGAATGGATACAGAAATACCCAAGATACAATGAGATTGAATGAAGTTGGTATAATTAAGGGGGAAATGGGACTTTTCGAAATTGGGAGTTTACATAAGCAAAAGTTGAATATATATTAATGTATGCTACTATTTATTACTGATAAAGTGAACATGATAGTAATAATATTAATATTGAATTAGTATATATTACGCTAGCAAGTATCAGATATAATGATCATTACAATGAATGCCATTCGTGTTTCAGACGTTGTGACTGAAATGGGGTTTGAATATTGATCATCGACGCGTTTAAAAATTGAACTTTTGATTTCAGAATCATTTTCATTGAGCAACAATGGCACCAAAAACTAGAAACTCAAATAAAGATATACCTAGCAAGACTACCTCCAAGAGTATACCTAAGCCCATGTCTTCGGTAGGGAAGAGACTAACTAAAAAGACCGAAAGAGCAGCTTCATCCGACATAAGCGAGACTTCTTCGCCAAGTATAAACAAACGAAATATTACAACAATAACGTCACCCACAATTACCAAAAAACCAAAACCTTCAAATACAATAATAACAGAACAAGATGTTATACAATCAAATAATAGTCAAGAATTGGTACGGTTTATAAATTCATTGATAAACACCAAACAAGATGAGATATTCACGAAGTACCAAAAGAAAGCGCAAACTCAAATGGATACTGATGATACGTTAATAAAACAATTAAATGAACAATTATCAGAAAAGCAAGCTACTATAGACAACTTACAAGCTGAATTGAATGCTTTAAGATCCAATTCTATTGTATCGAAAAATTCAAGTAACCTTGACTTGAGTTATAATGATACTAAAGATTATGTATATGAATCACCAATTAGGCGAAAGAAATCTCGAAATCAAAATGATAATCTCATTAGTCAAGATCAATTATCTAAAGAATTGGAAAATATTGGATTCACTTTGGATATGTTGGAATTATTAACAGGTTTACGGATTATTAACTTCCAAGAAGATGATACGAAATATTATTTTGATGTTAAACAAACTTCTACAACAAATCAAGATTCGATATTTATTAATTATAGATTAGTGATATCCAAGTCATTTGAGTCCACTGCTGAAATACATTATATGCCAACATTTCTTGAAGCTCTTGATGAAGATTATATTCATGATGATACAGATGATAATGAAGTAACCGAAAATGCTAAATTTCTAAGAAAAATCTTGCCTGAGTATTTATGTGAAAATTTGTCTTTCCCTTATAATACTTTAGCTCAATTTTATGGTAAAGTAAGCCGAGCCATTAATAAGAAATCAAAATATTAGTTGCATATTTATATTCCTTTAACGAAGATGTTACCGTCATCAGATTTGACAACTTCCAAACTTTTTAATAAGTCTTTAATGTCTTTAGATTTCTTTTGGGATGCCTTCTTAATGATCTTGTATAAATTTTGAGATTTGTTGGAAGTTAAGAATTCATTTAACAATACATTATTAGACTCTTTCTTAGACTCTTTCTTAGACTCTTTCTTAGATTCCTTTTTAGAATCTTTTTTGGATTCTTTTACGGATTCATTTTTAAGCTCAACTTTAGGCTCCTTTTCAGCAACTTCCTTTATAGGAGAATCCTTTTGTTGATTCTTTTTATTAACATTTTGTTGATTCTTAGGACCTTTATACAATGCCTTTTCGTATTTTTCAGCTTCTGAAATACAGCTGGTGTGGTTTCTGTATTCAGTATTTTGAAAAGTCACAGAACAATCAATACAAGAGAAGTATGCTCCATAACATCTTTGAGCGTGCTGATCTAATTTCTTTTTAATAACAGTATCGTTACAAACTTCACAGGAAAATGATACCATTTTGCAGTTGTTCAAACTATCTCGATGAGATGGATTATAGTTTTTTCGGGATGCGATTTGAAAGCAATACAGATATGACAAATGCGTGTTTCGCACAAACATCTTTTAAAACTTAGAAAATGCTGCAAAACATATTCACTACAATATACATACATAAATTAGCATGTAAATCGCCACATTAATTTCTAAAGACAAATTCTTCCCTTTTCATAACTTAAAGGCATACTATTTTTATCAACCAATGGATGGTACATGAATATCAACGAAAAGGATGCAAATTATTTCGAATATTTTTGAAAGAATCAACCACACTCTGTTAATCCCAAAAAAACCGTTTGAGCGTCTCCTAAATAGTGAAAGGCCACGGTATCACCCTCCTGTTCGCCGTAAATTTGCCAAGGACCTTTGTGTTCAATTTTTCCTTCAGATTCTTGCTTTCTCCATCCTGCCACCGAAGCCAATTTCTTATTGGTCAGTAAGATTACGCCAGATACTCCTTTTGGAATCACAAAATATTCACCATTATCATCAATATCTTTTACTTCAAAAACTTCTCCACTTACGTCTGCCATTTCGACAGACAAAGGAATTTTGTCACCTTTCACCCAGATTGCATTCAATCCAAGGGAAGATGAATCGGTTTGATTGTTTGTTTGTAAGTTAGCAATATTCAGGAGAATTAACATTTTAAAGTTGGTGTAGAAAAGAAAGTCGACAATTAGGATATTGTATTGATTTTATACCATTTGAAGAAGAAATTTAGAAGTATAGTTTGCTACAACGATCATAGTCAGCCAATAGGAAATCGAATTGTTGGAAGGTCACATTTGAGTAGCCAATAGGAAATCGACTTATTAATAGAGACAGTGACCAATTGGAAGCCGAATCGCTCAAATAGGCAGTCCACATGGGAAGCGATTATTTAAACAATTCAAATAAAGACACGCTTTCGATAAAGAGCTGTGAGCGAAACTCGACCTGAAGTTTATCAACTCAAAGAAAATGAAATTTTCCTTTTTTGTTTTTGTTTTTTTGCTTATCAAACCTTATCATTTTTGCGCGAACTTCCCCTTTTTTGCAATTGCCTTCTAGACGGAGGGCTTACCGGTTACAGTTCGTAATTCTAAAGTTTTAAACGCATCTTGTTCGAAATTGCAAAGCAGTCAATTGAAATTGTCTATTTTTACTTATTCCTACACTTGTCAGAACGTTCCAATAATACGACTTTTGACGGAGAATACTCAAGGATCTTAATGTCGGACGCATTTCCTTATATTTATTTCATTTCCACCTATTCAAGAACTAAATATCTGTAGCTAGGGTGTCCAACAGTAAGCTAAGGTACAAATAATTATTCGAAGACCAGAAGCCATAGAAATTTGATTGAAAACATCGTGTTTCGTGTTTTACCCTCAACACTACCGCACATAATCAATTACAAGTCACGATATTCAGTGCCAAAACAAAAAAGGCAAATATAAATAATGGCCATGATACCTTCATGGTAGTTGCCCTGGAGGCTAACTTAGCTGGAACAAAAATAATACCATCCTGGCAGATAGTAGTGGTGTTTCCAGGAGTGAGATAAGCGGGACCTAACGTTCCATTATGAAACGAACATTGTGTAGTAGAAGTTTCACTCTTTGCCATTGCTTGTAGTCAAAAAATTAGTAATTGCTGGAGTATATACGTCGGAAAAATATCGTGAGTAGATGGATAAGGCTTATCTCTTCAGTAGTTTTGAACAGGAAGATTCTTTACTTCCTATATAGTACCCATTGCCTAGTTTTTTTATTAGGAGGTCGATCGATATCTTCTGCGCCATATTTGGTGCCGTACCATGCAGCAATTTTCTTCAGAGTATCCACAACAACTATCGGAAACAGGATAAGGCTAACCGCAAATCACTTTTACTATTGTGGAAAACTATAATGAACAAGTTACAATAAATACTAAATATGTATACAGGATGTTACTTGTATACCATGAGTAGAACTTCCCCCCCTCTAAGTTGTAACTAGCAAAGTTAAACACCACATGAAGTTCAAAACAATACTTGTGATCCACCCCTTTCAGTCGAGATTCAGTTATATTAGATATATAGACTACTACTATCAAAATTTTTTGACAAAACTGGAGAACGGGTATAGTAGCGAACTTCAGGAGAGAAGATAAATACAAAGTTTACGCAATGACATTTCAAAATTGGCCATTTCAGTAGCTCGGGACTTGTGCATTACGCACACTAACTTCGGTGTGTAGTTCCATGGTTCAAGTCTAACAGGTTGCAACCCTTAGTACGCTTCAGCTTTGATAGAAAAGGTAAGCACACAGGGTACAGAAGTATACGACGCTGTAAGCATATCTTCTAAGATGAGTGCGTTGCTTAATGTTTGGTTGGGTTTAGTATATTGCTACGTGATTTAGATTCGTGTATACCCACCGCGGTATAAAGTGGTAGTATTACATACACCTTGGACACACTCACACTTTAGCATCCATCCTCCACCTTAGTGACCAAGTTGACATCAATGTCATGATAATTGTCGTCATTAAAATTTCATTGTAGTGAATATTTTAGTAACATGATTGAAGCTATTAGTGTAATGAATAATGCTAGTTTGTATAGCTCCAAGTTAGTTGTACTGAACTCGTTCCCGTTAAAATCAATTATGATTGGGTGTTCCTGCAACATATTTCAAAGCAGTCTAATTTTATTAATGAAACCTTGACAGTACTAATTCTGCTTGTGGGTACCTTTAGGTAGTTGCGGTTAAGTTAGAAACTTCAGTTGGTAATAGTTAGGACTGTAGTACCTGGGTATTCTTACTGTCCTGTTATCGTTTATTACAAATTTTGTATAGTTCTTGATAAGGGGCAAACGTATTTTTTATTTTATTTTCATGTAGTTGCAGTTAGGGTTTTCTTTGACTTACTAAATTATATCTACACAAAGGAGCATACATGGGGAAAAAAAAAAAGAGAAGCGAGGTCACTCTACTTTAAGTTAAAATGGAAGGTCTATTTTATGAAGCAATAATGTTGTCAAATGTTAATTTCTATTCTATCTTCACGGTTTATCTTCTTGTCTTTTTGCAATAGATTCTATCTAAGTCCATCAATGATATATAGTAGTAGACACTTATGTAACTATTTTTGAATAGTAATTGGAGTAACGAAACTTTCGATTTTTATAGGAATATGTTATGAAAAAAATATTTTGAGGTTTATGTATTATTTTTTTATTTAGTTATGTTGCAAATTAGTTTCAAATTTATCTCATTTCTATGTTTCTGTAAGATCATTGAATTTCCTAATTCAGAAATTCCCTACACTTTACATCACACCTGAATAGTCTTTGATATCATTTACTACCCGAACTACTTGACCAATAATGTAATATCAATCAACAGTGGACAATATTTTTCAACTATGACGTCATGAATGCAGCAATATTATCAAGACTAATTAACAGTCAAAAGAATAAACTTTAGGCGAAATATTGTGCTTCTTGTAATTTTCTTCCTATATGATAAGTATCTATAAGATATGTAGCTTTTTGAAAGCACACCGTTTCAAGTATATGAACCACATACCTGATTCTTGCGAAACGGTTTCCTCCAGCTTGCGCTTTTACGTGAAACTTGTTTTAAAGATACATATTTATTTCATTTGAGAAACTAAGCATACGGAAGAAACATATCTCTCAAACCAAGCATATCTCGCATGTTAGTATCATATTCAGTCTGTTCTTTTGCACTATGCGAAGAGCCAAAATCAATTATGTAAACTTTTCCTTCTTTCGTGTAGAGAATGTTCGCTTTCTTTATGCTCCCATGAATGATTCCATTTTGGTGAATAATATCCAACTGCTTTTTAGCTTTCATGTGTGTTGCTTCATCACGCGGCAAGGGAATAGTTTCTAGATACTTGAACAAGTTAAAATACCCTTTAGCTAAGTAGCATTTGTCAACTGTTACCTTGATATATCCTTTTTTGTGTGGTACATAACAAGAGTTAAACTCAGGGTTCTTAGATAATCTTTGATAAAAAATCCTTTCTCTTTCGTAACTTCTTAGACACTTTTTCAATATTTTTTCTCCAGTATATTCATATTTGTCGTATATTCTGTTAGCCATCCTTGGGTCATATATTTTTGCCACTAACTTTTCTGCACCATTTACCTGGCCTAGCAAGTATTCATTCATATAGTGTGAATCGAATCTAACAAGCTGGGTTTTGAAAATATCTCCATTTTGCATGTATACATCAGAATCTTCAGGAAAATCAAGTTGTTTCTCCCCCGAAATCTCTTCTTCATCTTCTAACGAAGGTATGTGAATGTTTGTAATCATAGGACGACTACCAGTTGACCTTTCTGTTGTCTCACTAGTATCCTTAACGGTCAGTAGCTGCAAATTAAACTCAGTTGGGGTATTACGCAAGTACTCTCCGAAGTGTTTCATTCTTGCCTGTTTTGCTTCAAATGCGTCATCATTAATAACAGCCTTGTTCAAAAAGTGTAGAAGTGCTTCCCTTAAAGTAGGTGCAGCCGAATGGCAATGCAACACTTTGTACTTTAATGGAACGATATTGGATCCGTCGTATTCGTTGGAAGCAACAAGTGTAGCTGAGTTTTTCTCAAAGTAATCAAGATCAATTTCAACAAAGATAGTTACGTATGAATCAGTAAGCATACCCATATCCGTTTGATAATAGACCATCTGAAGAATTAATCGTCTCATAAACTTTAACATCTTTTTGTCACCGAAAACAGCGGCTTTAATCCCCGTGGTACTCCTTCCAATGTATTCTGGTAGAATAGGAAATTGTTCTACTTCTATAGCACAGAAGACATGTTGGTCCCTAAATACGACTAAGTCGGATTCTTTCCTAAACCTCATTTTGCTCTCAACGTCAATCGTATTCTCTACCCTTACATTCTTTCCAAGAGTTATTGATAAAAATGAGCAGATAGGCTTAATTAGATAATCCTTAAAGCTAGCAACATAGTGAGATTCCCTTGAATGTTCAAGTTGAAGAAACCTGTAGAGATTAAATTCAACAAAATTGAGTCCCGCGATTAATTCTTTACTAGGTAAAGATGTCACCATAGTCGCTATAGTGCTTGCAATTTCCTCGTCATCGATTTTCCTTAAACAATCATTGATATATTTGAACTCAAAAATAGGTTTTTTAAAGTCATTGTCAGAATCTCTGCTTTCACTAGGAGTCATATTTATTTTAGATATTTCGAAGTCACACATGGGAAGTGAAAACATGAAAAGGAAGAACTTCCTGCAAACATTCTGATCATTTATCAACTCTAAAAAAGTGAGGCATCTTCTATACAGTGCCATGGGATTTCCTTGTTGAATAAATGATTCTAATTCACTTTCATCGACCTTGAACAATTTTCGGATTATTGTTCTGTAGTCCAACTCAGGTGTGTTCCAGCTCGGAAAAAAGTTAT